>CM038220.1:135510617-135659424 GCA_021442155.1 Cymbidium sinense
TTACCAAGTGCCCTTTGGGAGTTCACGGAACTTTTTTTTGCATGCATTGCCACTATGGAAGGGGTTGCAGTTTTAGATCTAGTCATTCTTTTCCTCTCAACATTGCTGGCTTTGCTTTTGGTTGTTTGCTCTGATGTCCATGCTGCTGATAGGATGGCTGGTAGCAATTCTGTGAAAGGAGATTTGCTTGTTAATTTTGGATCTATGCTTTATGCAGTTAGCAATGTTGGTGAGGAGCATTTGGTCAAGACTGGGGATCGAATTGAGCCGATGCAATGCTTGGTGTTATTGAAGTTTAAAGAGAATCAAATGAAAGTACTAATGAATTTAAACTCAACTTAAATGAAAAATAATAAATCAAATTTAAATTAGCATGTAAAAAAAATGAAGAGAGATGAAAGAATATATATATATATATATATATATATATATATATATATATATATATATATATATATATATATATATATATATATATATATATATATATATATATATATATATATATATCTTTCATGTAGAAATTTGAAGACTTTGCGCTTTTTTAAGCATGGTGATGTCATGGTGTCACAAGACAAGACTATGTATGCCTTTTAGGCATGACAGAAGCCAACCAAACTCTCATAACTCCCTACATAGGAAGGCGTCGAGGTTCTTGATGGATTGACTTGACTTAATTAATTTAATGTAAAATGAACTCTAAGTTCAAAATTAAAATCTAAATTAAAATTGCAGATATTTGAAGGCATATGCATGCTTTTGAGCATGGTGGTTTAGAAGATTCTTTAAGGCGCAATGTAAGACGACTATACATGCTACTTTAAGCATGGTAGGAAGGCTTTAGCACTCCCGATGTAACCCTCTATGCGGGGACGATGCCGGAAGGCTACCGAATTTTGGAATGATGAGAGATTTAAACAAGAACAAATAAAAGTGTTGAGGAGCTTAAACTGAACTTATTTGAGAATAAAAAACTAAAGAAAAAACTTATATATAAAATTCTAAAAGTCTTTAAATAAGAATGATCTTGCAGGGGACTCAATGACTTGTTGACGATCATAAATAGGACTTTTAATGAACTGGAGGGTTTGTCTCCTAACAAGAATAAAATTCAAGTAAAGCTTTTGGTGATCTTGGTAATTGCTTACGAGCGCAAACAAAACTTATTGATTGTGCTATATACCACATCAAATGAATCGTTCAGAGCAAAAAAAAAAAAAAGAATTTGAATGAGACTTATGATGAGTCTACAAGTTTCTCAGTGATCATGAGTTAAGCTTCATTGAAACTAAAAGAGCTCAATGAGCTATGGACTAGATGTAAATAAATAAATATTAATTTAAATAATTGAACGAGATCTAAAATGTCTTACGTCACTGGATTCATAACACATCATACAAGCGAACAAAATGTGATATTAAATTATTTTTTCATAATATGGAGCGAGCTATCACTTAATTTAAGTGTTTCAGAATTCGAACAATCATTTAAAAGAGATGAATTCTTATACAAACTGTAAAACAGTCATCAATTCAATTTAATCTCTTTAAAATTTGTACAAGTATTCTAAACACACAGCTGCGAACACATGCTAAATCTAGTGTGTTCAAAATGCTACACAGTTGATTCTCGATTGGTCTCTGTGGATCGAGTTAACAAAACTTAATAATGTTGTTATAGCTTTCTCCACTTGAGAAAATCTCTGAGAAATTAATTCTGTCATATGACAATATAACAACAATCTCCTAACTCCCCAATGATGGTTGAGTTGATTGAAGATATCAACTGAAGGGGTCATTATTATAAAACAAAGCAAAGATATTTATATTTAACATTCACAAATTCAAAATCCTCAAAATATAAATCTAGTTCTGATTCTCTATATTATTAAAGTAATAGAGTCGACGGGATCTGAAATAATAAACTAAATAATCAAGTAGATTTATATACCCCAATGAGGGCTGAGTTGATTGAAAATATCAACCGAATGAGTAATTATTATCAAAAATATTTAAGATATTTATATTCAATAATATCAAATTCAAAATTCTCAAATTATAAATCCAGATCCGTTCCTCTATTATTAAATTAATAGAGTTGATAGGATCTGAAATAATAAATTAAATGATGCCACCAGATCTGTACCGTATTAATGCTAACAGACACAAGGCGTTGATTTAACTTCTAAGTGAGCTTCAAATATATCGATCTTGCACAAATCATGGAGTCAGCTATCACTCAATTCAAATGTTCTAGAATTTCTGCAATTATTTGAAAGAGATGAATTCTTGTACAAAGTATAAAACAATCTTCAATTCAATTTGATCTCTCCAAAATTTTAAGTATTCTAAATAACCATGGGCGGACACTCTTTGAATCGTGAATGTGATGGAGGATGTGCATAGGTTGATTCGGTTTGGTCTTAGGATAGGGTCCGTGTTAATAAAATCTAAAATCCAATGATATTATAAGAAATTTAATTTAGTAAAATCTAAGAAGCTAATTTTGGCATACAACTGCAAAAGATAAACTTATTGACATAGCTTCTTAAGTACAAGCTCCCAAGTGAAAAGTCCTAAACTTGATCCTCTATGCTCAAGCCAGAGTTGACAATATTTATAGGATTATAAATTTTGGAAATTTAGACCCAATCCTCTGTAGAAAAGAGGTAGAATTGACATGGTTTATTATCTAACAATAGTCATATGATCAAAAGGCTATCAGTACTAAGGTTTAAATGATCAATCTTTATATATTTAAATTCAAATCAATTATAAAATGATCAAATATTCAAATAAAAAATATAAATTAAATAAAATTAATTATTTAAATTTAAAGTAAAATCCATCCACCCATCCATAACAACTTATCAAGAGTAACAAATTAAGAAAACTTTTACTCACAAAGAGCCAATGTCAAATCAAATATATAATTATTTTCATACTCAAATAATCTTAAGCCCATAAGGACGTGACCTGTGTTCTTTGTCCGAGTGAATTTACAGCAAAATGACACCACATAAATGACGGTTACGACCAGAGCCCTCTAATTGGGTGACTTGTTGCAAAATAATGCTACTAAATTATGGTCACGACCACAGCCCGTATGTTCCCCAATGACTTTGCTCTTTGAGCTATGAACTATAAAATGTATTTGATTGGACAAAAATTCTCTTAGGTAAAGTGAAGCTTAAGCTTAGACAAAGATTACATCAGGTTTACAAGAATTTCTTGGGCGACGCAACCCATGGCTGTTGATAAGGATCCTTCTGTTAGGTTGGGTCAACTACATCCTCTGCTAAGTAGATTAGGGACCACGATAGCCCGGGATGATGAAACCATAGGATCTAGATCGGGTGTGCCATCGTTCCCCCAACCATCTACTTCAAGTAAAGAATGATAAATTTCATAAATCTAAATTCTAAAACTCCACATACTGCTAGTATATGCTATGCATTTAGAGATATAACGACTAGCCTTAATCGAAAGTTCTCTCTCAGAATTGGGAAGAGTAATTAACTATAGGTGCTTGCACCTATCAAAAACCTGGAACCAGATCTAAAGTCCTCACAAAATGAGGGTGAAATCTCTGGGTAGTGTCTTATCTACTATTCCATTTGCCTTCTGAAAATTTCACCGATAACATAAACCCTTCGGTGGCAAATTTTTGGAGCCCGCATAGTTGTTCGTCTTTTATGAAATGAATTATGGTTTCATGCAATTTTCACTGTATGATCTCCTTAAATCTCTCCCCTAATCATTTTGGAGTCGATTTCGCCATCAAACAAGCTCCAAGAAGCTCGAATCGAGTGGTTGAAAGCGAATGATGTCCATCTTCTCGCACTCGTGGGATGATAGATCACCCACCGTCTATTCCACGTGATTAAAATGAATAGTCATGATTAATCATGCTAGAAATATTAATTTAATTTTTCGTAATCGTGGGATTAATCTTGGTCATCGGATCTGAGATGGGACGGTCGGGACAAAACTGTGTCCACAAGCGTTGAGTCAGCTGCCACATCAGATATTTTAAATAGCCAATGTCATGACGCCACATGGAAAGTGCTGTCATCCATATGGTGATGGTTTAAAATGAATAATTAGGCTTAAAAATTCAATTTAAATAGCTAAAAGTTCAAAAAAGCATAATTAATTATAGAAAAATCTAAGAAAATACAAATAAACCTATTTTGAAAAACTTATGCAGGAGAATTTAATAAAAATAAAATCTCCAAGTAATATATAATGAGCAATGCTTAATTAAGGTTTGAAGCTTAGGATAATTACCTTAATCCAAATTTGGCATGTTGATTCTATTGGATGTCATCTACCTCCCATATTTTTTTTTAGAATTTTTTTGTCATGTAATTTGGGAAATCCCAAATTTTAATCCTAATTACCCCTTTAAGTGATTTAATAATTATTAAATCAATGAATTGTAAAATTAAGTAATTAGGGATAATTAATCAATGAAATAATAAGGATAACATTAGTTAAGACCCTGTCTCCTAATTGCAAATGTATTTCTCAATGAATTTAATTACCATGTTTTATAATTAAAGATAAATCAAGAAAAATTATAATTAAATTCAAATGAAATCAACTTAAATAATTCAAGTGCCAACCCATTAATCATTTTATGTGTTTAATAACATAAAGTCACAAAAACAATTATGATTTCCTCATTAGAAAGGGAAAATCATAAGAGTATTTAGCTTAAATACTTTCCTTCTTTAATTGAATTAACTCTTAACCATGAGCCTAATTCCATTAGATCTCTTTAGGTGCATTGTTGATTTTATTTTCCCAAAGCATATTATTTAAGGCTCGTGATTAAGTTGTTAATTAAGTTAAAGAAGCTTGGGAAGGGTAATCAAATTGATGAAATTAATAGATGGAACTTAATCAAATTCATAAAATATATTTAATTTCTTTTCTTTAATATAATAAATAACCAATATGGGATGGACTGAATCATAAGTGTCATTTCTCCTCTTTGAGTTTTAATAACTTGAACATTAAAATTAGACCTTAAAGGAGCTTTGGTTAAGCTTAATGGATGTTTATTCAACTTGATTGTCCTTAGGGTTTAATGAAATCAAGTATATTATGTGGTGATATTTAATTATTTCCTTTCTATCATAAATGTATATGTCATTTGCTTCATGTATTCATGTTTAAAATAAATAAATAAAGGGAATATGTTTATATTCAAATTACATAAGTTGGATAAATGCTATTATATGGTGTGACTATTATCACTAAAAAATTCTCAAACTATTTTGAAACTATAAGTTAATTATGAATCAAATTATTTGAAATTTAAAACAATTCTTATTATAAATACTTAATGAAATGCTCATTTATTTGTAATTAAAAAATGGCAATTGATTGTTTATTTTTATGTCTATGTATATGTTTACATGCATTTGAATTAGCAAGTATATATTCTCGCCATCCCAAGAACACGAGGCTTTAAGTAACCCTAAGGAGGTCTTAGATAATCTCACTTCCTAGTTTAACAATGGAATGCACTTGCTTAATTTCATTTAAGTGTAGGCATGTGGATATAAAATTAAAACTCCTTTCTTATGGCATTAAACTTTACATAAATAAAGGATTTTTATACATAACCTTTGCATGATTTTGTTTCTATGCTTATGTATGTGCTTGTGTGTATTTGTATTGGCAAATATATAGTCTCAATAATTGAACATCTAAGCTTTAAGTACCCCAAAAGTGGTATTAGATAATCTCACTTTCTTGGTTTAACAATGACACATATTTGCTTAAATTCTTTATACATGTTTGCACATGCATAAATATGAGATCAAATCTCTTTTTCTATTAAATTCATGCATCAACATTCATTAAGTGTGCAAAAATATAGGTACATTGCATGTATATATATACTAAATCAAATATTAAAGAAACTAAAAAGAAAAGAATGTGAATGTTATTGATAATGAAAAGAAGTAGTGGAGTATTATTCATGTGATGGTGACTTAATTTCATTGATCTCAAGATGTCTTTCATATTTGAATAAGATTCATTAAGACTAATCTAAACTTGAACTAAATAAATTTATACGTGGTTCATTAGGTGAATTAAAACCATAATGATCTATCTTTAAAAAACAACTTAAGCTAGGGATGAAAGGGTTAAGCATCATTCTTCTCTTTATAATGATTAAATCTTAATTAAATAGTGAAAAAAAAACACATAAGTTAAAATCCAATCAAGCTACTAAAAGACTTAAAGTGAAATCATTTTTAATGAGTAATTTAAATAATCCTGAGACTTTAGACAATCATAATTCTAAAGCTTAATCAAGACATGCCACACACACACATATTAAAATCCTAAATCATCGACCTTAGTATTAACTTAGAATGGTGTATGTTGTGGTGATATATTTTATTTTGTGGTGTAATATTTTAGACTAGATGGTAGGATTGTTTGTGCGTAGATTGGATGTTAGGTCATTATTAGCGATGATGTTTTATGTAGAGAATTGTGCTTGAGGTGCCATAATAATACTAGAATATAAATGTTCTTGCTTGTAGGTGTTGTTTATGCCCCTAAACATGATCCAATTAAGACAGGTGAGCTTGGTTACTCAAGAGCAGGGTATTATGTCCACATATATGGAATATATATAAGCTTGGCTTGTATGTTTGTTTAGCTAACATATGTTTTACAAGTGTAGTTAGATTTCATTTTTTATAAAAGTGTAATTTTTGTAATATGATTAGGATTAGTGCTATGGGGTTTAGGATGAGTAGTGGCTATAAGGCAAAGACTTGGGAGACCTTGTGAAGCTTGGAGTAAACTAATCCAAGAAGGAAAGAAGAACAAGAGTTGAAGACCCTATAATATTTATTTCAATTCTAATATTTAATTATAATTTGAGTTGTATAAAGGTAGAGCTTAGCTACCAAACTTTTTCTCTTTCATGGTGTATGGTGGTGCAGACTCGACCTTTTATTCTTTTACAAAATTCAAATGCTTGGTTGTTGTATTTAGATTGTGCAATAAAAATGTATGCTCTTCATAGGTTTCTTAAAGCGTGATGATTTGATGTGTAGCCTAGATGTCGTAGGTTCTTTAGGATAATATTAAATTTTCTATCTTCATTAATAACTTTAACTAAATTCTAATTAATTCATAACATCATCTTAAAGCCTAGGATTTTAATCAAAATAATAAAATAATTAACAACCCTTTAGCTGAATGGTTGTATGCTATAACAATATGCATGTCATATTATTTTACTCTTGAATAGAGAGGATCTCTACTCTTGCACGATATGGGACATGTTTGACCTTTGAGAGCTATCCCTTGTAGTAGAGAACACCTTCTTTTCTCTGATTTAGTCCCTAACTCAATTTCATCATACATGTAAGTATAATTATCCCAAGGCTTGGTCCAAAATAAATGTATCAAACTGATCTCAAAACTTATAAATTTTTAACATTAGATTAAATCATATTTTGCATACTAAATATTATCTAGTCTTCTATGGAGTGAGTCTAGGATTCTTGCTTCTTTCTTAATTGATAATAACCTATATATCTTGCATTTACATATGACTGACCCACATGATCTTAAAATCATAGGATGTGTTAGCTGACGGTCACTCCAGGTGGCTGTAAATTTAGAAGAGTCGGGATGTATTCACTCTCTCTTGTGGAGGTAGACCAATATATCTCATTTTCCTCTAGTAGAATTAGGTCTAGCTCTTAGCTTTTATGCTAAAACACTCTAGATCTAAGTTCTGAGGTGGCTTGTTTCTCTCTTTCTACTAGTATACCCACTTCTTAAGCATTTTCACAATCTTGTGTTGTTGGAATGTGAGTCATAACCTTCTAATAAAATTTCAACTCAATTAAAAATAAATTCTCTCTTTCAAAATATAAAGCCTCATTATAGGGTAGATTGAGGCATCCACTAGGCTTCTAGTATTTTGAATGCTTCCTACTTATTCTCCTTTGAAATTCGTGAAGAAATCTTTCTATTCGAACAATCTCATTTGATTTATAATAATAACTTATTCTTTGATAGTCTAGCTTTAAAATCTTTGAAGACATTTATTAACTACTTTAATTGAGGGTATTTTTAAGAAACTTTCATTTCCTAGGATGTAATTAACTATGGAGACTTGTCCCCATAGACAAATAAAGAATATGTCCTAAAATAAACCCTACTTTACTTTATCCATATAAAGTAGGGGAAATATCTCTGGTATATATGAAGACCTATCTACTTTAAGAGTCCTTGTTAGGTGATTGAGTCTATCATAGGGTGATGTCTCTATCTTCCAATGTAGAGAAATAAAGAACATGGTTTAAAATAAACCCTACTTTACTTTATCCATGTAAAGTAAGGGAAACATCTCTGGTATATACGAAGACCTATCTACTTTAAGAGTCTTTATTAGGTGATTGAGTCTATCATAGGGTGATGTCTCTATCTTTCGAGGTAGTACATCATACCTTAATGTCTCACCTGATCATTTTAATACATACCCCCTAAGATCTACGTGGTGTCCCCACTCTAAATTAAAACACCAAAGTATACTTCCCTATCCATTTAGACTCAATAAAGACGTTCCCTGAGCATTCCACATAGTCCTAAACTTTCCCTCGATCTCCCGTTACCCCATGTGAGACCAAGCTCGACCTACACGAGCTCCATCCATCCAACCTCACTAAATCTTCACCAAATTAGCTTTCCTCATACCTTCACCACACTCCAGCGAATGAAAATGAATCAATTCCGTCGATTCAACCCAGAAGACATCCCTAGACCAACTCGGTAACTTTGGCGGTGGTGTTTGTTCCTGATTGATCAAGCGGGAGGAAACTCAAGATATTTTCACAGGCTTTGTCTCTTCAAGATGAAGCTACGTCATCGACGGACCCACGGTCTCCCCTGAGGTAAAAAATTAAACAACGTAGATTTGGCCATTAGGTGTTGGTATTTTTGAAATGAAATATGATTTTATGTGATTTCCATCATAGGATCTCCTTAGATCTCTTTCTTGATCATTTTAGATTCGATTTCACTATCAAATGAGCACCGGTGAGCATATATCGAGCAACGGAAGGCAGACGGTGTCCGTCTTCCGATGTTAACAGGACGACAGATCACTGGCTGTCTATTATGTGTGATTAGAATGAACAATAATGAATAATCACGCTAGAAATCTCAATTTAATCCC
Organism: Cymbidium sinense; assembly: GCA_021442155.1. Lineage (NCBI taxonomy): Eukaryota > Viridiplantae > Streptophyta > Magnoliopsida > Asparagales > Orchidaceae > Cymbidium > Cymbidium sinense. The sequence goes on from CM038220.1 coordinate 135,519,843, forward strand.
TTCATAATCACAGGATTAATCTCAACTATTGGATCTGATATCGGACAACTAAGATGAAACCTCATCCACCATCACTGAGTCAACAGTCATGTCGGACATTTTAAATAACCAATTCCATGGCACCACGTGGAAAGCATTGCCGCATTAGCGTCCATATGGCACCGATGATTTAAAATAACTTAATTTGGTTTAAAATTTATTTAAGTAGCCACAACTTCAAAAGTTATAACTAATTGTAAAGAAATGTAAAAAATACATATAAAAATGCATATAATCCCATTTTAAAAAGCTTGGAGAGAGGATAATTTAATAAAAACAAAACACCTAATTGATATTTAATATATAATGTTTAATTAAAGTTTGAAGTTTAGGTTAATTACCTTAATTAAAACCAAATTACTTGGCTAGTTATTTCTAAATTGTTATGTTGATTATATGGGATGTCCTCTGCCTCTCATTTCTTTTGGAATTATTTGTCATATAGTTTAGGAAATTTCAAAATTTCAATTCTAGTTACCCTCTTTAAATAATTTAACAATTATTAAAAATTAATTAACAGTAAAATTGCATAATTAAGGTTAATTAATTAATGAAAACAGTGAGATAGCATAGGAATTAGGACCCCTCACCTAATTATTTTCAAATGTATTCCCTTAGAGGATTTAATTAATATGCTTAATAATTAAGAATAAATTAAGACAAAATAATAATGGAATGTGAATGAAATCAATTTAAGTTACTCAAGTGCAACCCATTAATCACTTTATGTGTACAATAATATAAAATCATTACAAAATTTTGATTTTTCTATTGGTATGGGAAAATCATAAGAGTATTTATCTTAAATTTTTTTTTTTAGTTTAATTAATTCTTAAGCATGAGCTTAATTGCATTAGATCCCTTTAGGTGCATTACAAATTTTATTTTTCCAAAGCATATCATTGAAGGCTCATGTTTAGGTAATTAATTAATTTAAAAAAGCTCGGGAAGGGTGGTTAAGTTGATATAATTAATATTAAACTTAATTAATCCATAAAATGCATCTAATTTCTTCCTTTAACATCTTAAATAACCAACATGAGATGGAGTGAATTCTAAGCATTATTTCTCCTCTTTAGGTTTTCAACAACTTGAATTTTAAACTCAAACATTGAAGAAACTTTGATTAGATTTAAGAGATATTAATTTAACTTGATTGTCCTTAATTTCTAATGAAATTAAGTATGTGATGTGATGATGCTCATTTAGTTCCTTTCAAGTTATCATAAATGTGCTTGTCATGTGCTCATACATTCATGTCTTAAAATTAAAAGAATATGATTGCATTTAAATTGCATGAGTTGAACAAATGTTCTCATATTATGTGGCTTTTATCATTAGTAAATCTCAAACTATTTTGAAACTATATGTTAATTATGAATCTTAAATCAATGTTTATCATAAATAATTAATTATGGGAAAATGAAATGTTTATTTACTTGTAATCAAAAGATGGCGAATAATTGTTTTATTCTTATGTTCATATTTATGCATTCATGTATTTGAATTGGCAAGAATATAGTCTGGACATCTCAAGATTATGAGACTTTAAGTAACCCCAAGGATGTATTAGATAATCTCATTTCTCTTGTTTAACAATGACATGTACTTGCTTAATTTCATTTATGTGTGTGCATACGTTAGAAAAGAAAATAAAATCATTTTTTTCCATTAAACTTCACATAAGTAAAAGATATTCATACACAATATTTTCATGATTTTTATTTCTATATTTTTTTGTATATGGTTATGTGTATTTGAATTGATAAGTATATAGTCTAGACATCCCAGAACATGAGACTTTAAGTAACCCCAATGAGGTTTTAGATAATCTTACTTCCCTGGTTTAAAATGGCACTTGCTTAAATCCCTTAGACATGTTTGCATATGCTTAAATGTGAGATAAAATCCCTTTTTCTATCAAATCCATGCATCAACATTCATTAAGTGTGCAATATATATATATATATATATATATATATATATATATATATATATATATATATATATATATATATATATATATATATATACAAAATATTAAAGAAATTAAAAAAGAAGAAGAAAAGAGTGTGGATGTTATTGATAATTAAAGGAAGTAGTGGGTATCATTCATGTGATGGTGACTCAAAGGTTAAAGTAATAATAATCTACCTTTATAAATCAACTTAGGTTAGGGATGAAAGAATCAAATTTCTTTTTCTTTCTTCATAGTGATTAGATCATAAATGAGAAGTGAACAAAATAAAAATGCATAAGTTAAAGCTCAATCAAGCTACTAACTGACTTAAAGTGAAACCATCCTCAATGGGTAATTTAAACAATCAAGACATACCACACTAATGCTTAGCACACATTTTGGAATACTAAGTCACCGATCTTAGTATTAGGTTAAATGGTGTATGTTGTGGTGATATATTTTATTTTATGATGTAATATTTTTAGGATGCTAAAATTATTTGTGCGTATATAAGATGTTAGGTTATTATTAGCTAATAATATTTTATGTAGGGGATTGTGCTTAAGGGGTGTCAGAATAATAAATAAATATAAATGCTTTGTTTGCATGTGTCGCTTATGTCCCTAAGTGTAATCCAATTAGTGTGTTTTATATTAAGTGTGGTGTTAAGTCCAAATATGTGAAATATAATTGTTTGATTTGTATGTTTATTTTAGCTAACGATGTTTTGTAGGTGTAGTTAAATTTCGTTTTTCATAAATATGTATTTTTTTGTAATAAGATTAGGATTAGTGTTATTGAGTTTAGGATGAGTAGTGGCTAGAGAAGGCAAAGACTTGGGAGGCCACAGAAGCATAGAGCAAGATAATCCAAAAAAAGAAAGAAGAATAAGAATTGGAAACCCCCCATAGCATTTATCTTACTTGTAAGATTTAATTATAATTCGGGTTGTATAAAGGTAGAGCTCAGCTACCCAACTCTTTTTTTTTCAAAGTGTATAGCAGTACTCAGCCGTGTCAACCTTTATATTATTTTTACAAAATTTAAATATTTGATTCTTATGTTTAGATTATGCAATATAAATGTTATATTTTTCATAGGTTTCTTAAAGTGTGTATGCTTGATATGTGGCCTAGATGCAGTAGGCTCTCTAGAATACATTTTTTTAAAAAGTTTTCTACCATATTAATAACTCATAACTAAAATCAAATCAACTCATAACCTCATCTTAAAGCATAAGTTCTTAATCAAGATAAATAAAAGATTTAGCAACCTCTTAGCTGAATGTTATATGTTATCACACTATGCATATCATATTATTTCACTCTTGAAAATAGAGGATCTCCACTCTTGCATGATAGGGGACATGTTTGACCTGTGAGAGCAATATCTTGTAGTGGAGAACACTCTTCTTGCTGATTTAACCCACACTCAATTTTATCATGCATTTAGGCATAATTATCCCAAGTCTTGGTCCAAATTAATGTGTCAAAATAGTTTAAAAATTTATAAATTTTGCATTAGCCTAAGTCATATTTTCATATCAATCATGATCTAGCCTCTTAGTGAGTTAGTTTAAGACTCTAGATTCTTTCTTAATTAATAATAACCTAGCTATTTTGTATTTACATATGATTGGTTGCATGATTTTAAAATTGTATGAGGTGTTAGGTGGCCATTCTAGGTGATTGTAATCCGTAAGAGAGAGATACGTTCATTTTCTTTCGTGGAAGTGATCCATCATATCCCATTCCCCTGAGTAGAATTAGGTCGAGCTCTTAGCTTGTAATAGAGCTCTCTAGATCTAGGTTATGATGTGGCTTGTTTCTCTCTTACTACAAGTATAAATCTCCACCTCTTAGGCATTTCCATAATTTTGTGTTGTTGGAATGTGAGTCCAAACTTTCTAATAAATTTTAAACTCAAATAAAAAAAATCCTCTCTTTCAAAAATATAAAGCCCCATCATAGGGTAGTGAAGCATCCATATCATAGTATCTTACTCCCTACTTATGTTTCTGTGGAATCCATAAATAAGTCTTCCTATTTGAACTTTTCTTGTTTGATTTCAAAAGTAATAAATTCTTTGATTATCTATCTTTGACTAATTTAATCGAGAGTGTTCTTAAGGAATTCTAATTTTTTAGGATGCAATTAACTATAAAAGCTTGCTTCCATAGAGAACTAAAGAACCCGATTTAAAATAAACCTCTCTTTACCTATCCATGTAAAGTAGGAGAAAGATCTCTGGTATATATATAGACATATCTATCTTAGGAGTCTTTATTTGATAATTGAGTCCATTGTAGGGTGGTGTTTCTATCTTTCGAGATGGTACATTATCCCTTAGATGTTGTACTCGATTATTTCAATAAGTACCTCTAAGATCTGCATGGTGTCTCTACGACTTCAAATTAAAACACCACATATACCTATTTATTTACTTATATCTCAAGTTTTATTATCTTGTAAACTTGATTTATAAATTGTATTAATTTAATGTCCTTCATCGAATTGCATGAATTTGACGTAATATTAGTATTTGAATAATCATCCATGTGACATGGTGGGGTTGCCTTTTGAAGGTAATATCTCAAGCTAAAGTTGTTTTATCTCAATAATTATTTTTCACTTTTAAGTGACAATCTAATCTACATAAGTTGAAGATTCTTTACTTTATAATTGCTTATAACCACATTACCTTTACTTGATTCTTACTTAATTTAGAAACCATAGTTTTTATTAATTCAACAAATCACTTCATGTCAAATTCAACATTTTGGGGTCAATTTATCCTTAAACATTGTCATCTATGAAAATGTAAAACAAATATCATAAAGATGACCATCTATATTTTTAATGTTAAAAATAATTTCTTCCAACTCTAAGACATGCATAAGATAATTTTTTGCAAGAATCATATGTTACCACTTTATTATATTACATTGGAATATATTCTTAATCTTGACATACATCATCACTATAGATCTTAAACCATCAATGTTTGAATGAATGGTAAAAAATAAAAGATAAAACTAAGTAATTCTTTATTTGTTCTAAAACTATAATAACATAAATCAAAATTTCACAAACTTCATAGACTGTCGACTCAATTTAGTCAAAAGGTGTACTAATATTTTTAAAAAAATATTCCATGAATATTATTAAAAATTAGAAGACATTTCTATTTTCTTTTTGCATAATATTTTTAGTTAAGGGCTCCCTTATTGTAGAAGAGTATTGCTATTGTTGGGGTTGTATCTAGCTTACTTGTAGAGAGTATAAGGTTATAACCAAGATTTATGGGTAAGTGAAATCCTAATCGAGGTGGCTAGTCATGGATGTAAGCCATTTTTAGGTTTAGCCAAATCAGTGAAAATTTGTGTGATAGTTTTTTTTTTTGCTTTTCTTGCACTTATTATTATTATTTTTTGTTATTGTGATATCTTTAATAATTACTATTGTAACCTAAAATGATTTTCTACTAATATTAAAATTAATTATCAGTTTATGATAATTTGTAAAATTACCCCATTTCTATCATTGGTGTTATAGTTACTCCATAATTGATATTATAATCTCAGCTCTTTATTTGGCTTAACATTTCAAAGTAGATCAAATTTATACAATGGAATAAGATTTTCTTAAAGGTTCACTACCCAAAGAACAATCCACACATAAACCTTCCTTGCATGATCATATTTTATTTTATTATAAGATAAATTAAATTAACACATTTTTGGAGGTTAAGATTCATGCATGTGTGGTGATTAAAATGTGAGAACACCATGTAGATCTTGGGGGTTTTTATTTATGTGGTGAAAAATGATATTAAGGATACTATCTTGAAAGATTGAAATATTACCCTATGATAAATTAAATCACTTAATAAAGACTCTTAAAGATGATGGGTCTATCGCATCGAAGAATTTTCCCCATGCCTTACAAACATAAAGTAAGACAAGGGTTATTTTACTTGGGTTGTAAGTTTTCTACAAGGGCAAATAACAATAGTTAATTACATTCAAGAAGATGTAATCTCTTAAAAAAATTCTTGATTAAAGTAGTAAGCTATTATCTCTATAGATTTTAAATTTTGAGTAAAGACTACTAAATATAAAAGTCATTAAAAAGAGTGAGCTATTTTGATATTTAGGCTCTATTGTTCAAAATGATGGTGAAATAGATGGAGATGTTATTAATAGAATTAAAGTTGGATTGAAGTGGAGGAATGCATCCACTATTTGTGATAGAAAAGTACCTTAAACTTAAGGAAAAATTTTATAAGATGGTGGCAAGACACTGATGATTTATGCAGATGTTGGCCAATAAAACGAAGCATAAGACTAAGTGTAATTGAGATGAGGATGCTCGGGTGGAGATGGTGGCTTTACTCTTAGAGATAAAATCTGAAATAGGTATGTTGGAAAAAGTTAGGTAGCTCAGGTGGTAGATAAGATTAGAGAGCACTTGATGGTTTGGCCAAAAGCGTCAACCATCCAGATGACACGTTGGGGCGGTAGATGCATTAGATTTTACCTTATGTTAGAAGGGTGAGTAGACCTAAAAGACTTGGTTAAGGTGTATAAAATTGACTTTAGTATACTTGAATTAAATGAGAATTTGACACTTAATAGAACACAATGGAGATGAAGGATTCATGTAGCTGACCCCACTTAGTAGGATAAAGGCTTGTTGTTGTTGTTGTACTACTAAATATAGAAGTCAAATAGGATAGATCGAGTATAATATTTTTTTTTTCAAATTTTAAATGGGAATAAGAAGGAAATGCTTTGATACTAGGAAGCTAGTAAGCATTCTAACTTATTTTATGGTTGAGCTTTATTTTGAGTTGATATTTTATTAGAATGCTAAAACTTATATTTCAATGGCACAAGACTATAAAAATGTCTAAGATGTGAGGACTTATTCTCATAATAAATAAGAAACATACCATCCAATCCCTAAAACAAAAGTGATTCTAGTTCAAGATAGAAGCTCGACTTAATCTAATGAGAGAAAATTGGAATTTATTAGTTCCTTTCCAGTAAACAATATGAGCCCATCTTGACTCTTCTAAACTTATTGCTCATCTAAATAAGCTTTCAATTAATGCCTCCTACGCTCCAAAACTATGTGGCCAATCTTATGAAATGCAAGTTGTTATTAATTTTAAAAAAAATCTAAGAATCTAAACTCGCTCTCTAAATCTAAGATCATGATTAGTATGAAATATTTCTAGCTAATGTAGTAATTTTTAAGTTTTAAATATTTTAGATACCAAATTTATTTTAAGGTTAGGGTATGTAGATATTGCCTACATGCATGTATACAAGAGTTGGTTAAGTTATGTAAGAGTTTAGAAGGTAAATTTCTCCAAGAAGAGCAATCATCCTCAATGGATAGATGTCTCTTTATGTGTAATAGGTGAAAGGTCCAATTCCGGAGAAAGATAATATGTTTTGGTTTTTCAATCTAGGACTTTTCTAATGGATTTTAACATTTATGCATAGGATTTAGTTAGGATCGAAAAAACATGCAATTGTAAAGTGCAATACAAAGTTAACAAAAGATCAAATAATTTAAGTTAATACAAGTAAGTTGATGTGGTTAGGTTCTATACACCCTAGAAGAAAAGAAAATTGGGTAACTAAGCTCTGGCCTTGTATAATCTAGCTTATAATTGTATAAAGAGTAGCCTTTGAATGTTATTATTTCTTCATCTTCTTGGTATAAATGCTTTAGGCTTTATAGGGCCTCTTAGGTCCATGCCTTCTAACCACTGCTAATCTTAAACCTCATGGTTCTAACTTAATTCTCATTATTAATTATATTTAAAATTAAAAAAAATTCTTAAATTCTGCAAAGGAGAGGCTAGCAGAGAAAATAAATATACAACAAAGTAGTTATAATTCAAACATTAGGCTTAGGACTAGTATCCCTTTGTCCTAATGAGTCATGCTTAAGGGCTTAAGCATGCACCTACAAACAAATATGTAACTTTTAAAATTATTATAACAACCTTTTTTAAAGCATGGTTCCTTGGAGAAAGCATGATTAGTTTTAAATGAAGAATGTCATAACATCCAATTTATGAGAAAATAAATCCTAACATATAGTCTAAAATATTACATTATAAAATAAGAAAATTAGTGCATAACAACCAAACACCTCCTTGACCTAAGTTTAAGATCAGTGATTAATAATCCGATGTGTGTAATGCTTGTGTAGTGAGTAAATGCTTGCGTAATGAGTAAATTCTAGGTCTTCATGTTTAAACTTGAATTTAAGAATGAGATTCAATTTATTACTATTTGGTGATTAAGGTTTAAGTGATTAATGATGCAAAATAAATTTTAGTTGTGATAAGTTTAATTACACTTGGTTTTAATTGTCAAATAAGTTATGGGTTTTGAATGAATTTATGAATTTTATAAATCTATCCTATGATTAGAAGGACACTTTAATGAACATTTCATAGTATTTTTAGTTTAATTTTGAATTATTAATACCTTAATATTATTTATTTTCTTAAATAAGAAAGAGAATCCCCAAATTAATGCCAAAGTATTTTCAAAAATTATAAAAATATTCTCTAGAGTTAGGGAACTTTAGAGAAATATTTCATAATACTTTGAAAATATTTTGAATTAATTTAGTTTTTTATGATCTAAGAATATTTAAATTAAAATATCTTTTATAAAATCATGATACTTTACAAGAGTATTGGAAATGTGGTCCCAACCATCCCATAAAAATTTCATATCATTTGGAGTTCAATCTAATTTTTTATGACTTGTTTTAATTATTTAAGTTTTTAATTATTAAAAAATAATTTAATATTCAAAATAAGCTGATTTTATTTTATCTAAGCTTTCATTATTAATGCAGATTTATAGTAAAAATTTGATGATTTTTTTAATTTAATTTTATTTATTATAAATTTTCTAAATAAAGTGGCAATTAATGAAAATGGACATTAATATAAATAAGTATTCATTTAAAATTAGTTTCGACTAAGTTAATTAGTCCAAAATCTCATTGAATTATTTTCTAGAGTCAAGAGAGACCACATAAAATTCCATAATAATTGGGAAAATTTTTGAAATTACTTATTATTTAATTTTTTTTAAAGAAAATAAAATTAATATTAACCATAATTTAATAAAGACCCCAAAGTGTTTTCTCTGACATTGGATAGCATGGGGGAACACATTGGATGATTTATATGATTATTTTGACTATTTTTTTAATTTTAGAGATTTTAAATTTAATTTAAATGATTATGTAAATATGATTTTAAAATATCTATTATCTTAATTCAAAATTTTATGGAAATACTCTCAAGAGTTTCTATTGGCCTCTAGAACATTCCATAAAATTTTCAAATCATTTGGACTTAATTTAAATTACTTATAATTTTTTTAAATGGTAGACTAATTAATTATTGTGTATAATTACGCCTAATTAAGATGATTAATGAACTAAATGATAATAAAGGTGCTTAACATTTAAATTAAAATTCTATTTATTTATTAAATGGTTTAGAGTATTAATGTGCAATTTTTATGATCTTTATAATTTTAAATTAATTAATTAAGTTATTTTCATAGTAACATTAATAGTTTAATAACTCATAAAATACAACTCCAAAAATTTTGAGAAAAATCACAACGTTCAAAAATTTCGACTTGTATTTTATGATTATTCTCATTAATTATAATTTCAATGATGGGCAAATTTCTACTAAAATATCCAACACAAATTAAGGCTTATGATTTCATTGAATCCTCCTTTATTAAATATGCAAGAGATATTTTCTGTAATTTTGGAGTTTCGTATTATTTATTATGAATTTTTAAATTTTCAAAAGATTAAATTAATTAATTAAGAATCAGTTAATCTTAATTTTAGCGATTTTATGATTAAATCAAAGGCATAGGGGTTAAGCAAATTTCTTAGGTTTCCTTCAGATAAAGTAGTATGTTTAAACACCAATATGAATTTTTATGACTTTATAATCAATTATTAAGTTGGTTTGAACATTAGGGGTTCAAAATTTTATAACTTAAGATCTACACACTTAAATCCCATGAAATTTTTTTACTGGTAGAGAACATCCTAAAAAAAAAAAAAAAAAAATTTCAAGTTATTTAGATGAGTATATTTTGGGATTAATTTTGAAAATATTATTTCTAATTAAATTCTAATTATTCTTAAATTATCCATAAAAATATAGGGCTTTTATGTTTTCTTAATTCTACTCATTTTTTGACTTTAGAGTATTTACAGGTCTTTTTACATTTACTTATGACCTTCTAAAGTTTTGAGCTATTTCAATTCATTTATAGCTCTATTTTTAGCATACATAGAGTATACATAAAAGTGATGCATGCAGAATCATCTCGCTATCCGATCTTTGATTTAATGACTCATAATTAACTAGCGGTTTCTAAAGGGATTAATCAAGTTCTACGAACAACAAAATCACGATCATCTATTCTAATCAAATAAAATGAACAGTGTGTGATTTGCCTCCTTCCTCTAGTAAGAGATAGATAACGTTCCTAATTTATCGCTTTATTCGAGCTATCCAAGCTCAATTTTGGAATGCGACACATTGAAAAGGATTTAAAGAAGAAATGCAAAGATTTTCTATAGTTGAATCCTAGCCATTCACACATTTGCTTCAAACATCATGAGAATCCTAGAGAATGGTGTTTGGTTGAGCTAGGCTTTAATGGAAGCTATGGTTACCGTGGGAATGGAAGGTTGAGGAGTTCAAGGACTCTTCTTGGGGCTATGGTAAGTGGTTGAGTGCTTAATGTAATACCCAAATACACCAAACGATAAATTGAATTTCACATTTAAAAATATACTTAATTTTTCATACCACCAAAAATCATTATATGTGTTTTTATTAAATTTTACTTTTTGTTGTGAACAAAACAATATATATAAGTGGATATGTATATATAATATATTTCTAGCTATTAATTAAATCAATTATAAATATATAAATTTTTATAATTAATTAATAATTAAATAACCTATTTATATATGTTTCGATTTTGCACTGTGGCCATTAATCCCTTATTTTCGACCTAAGCTAACATGCATTGGTTGATTTAGCTTGAGATGAATTGTGTATGGTTAGAATTAAGAGAATTTTTTAAAATGTATTTTTTATTTAAATCCAAACTAAAATTAACTTAAAACTAATTAATTTCATTAAAATATTTAAAGAAAGTTCAAAAATTATAATAAATTAAATATTTAACCAAAAATTATAAATGAATCTTATTTGAATTTAGCATTTAGAGGAGAATCTCATAAAAGATAAAAGCTCTAAACTTTATCAAGTGATTAGGACTAATCAAGGGAGTAATAAAATCTTAATTAATGAAATTAATCTTAAAATATACATCTAATCATAATGAAACTTTCAAAAAAAAATATATTTTTAGATTATTTTATACCTCTAATAATTTTCTTGAAGAGTTTGCATTAGCCTATGATTAATTAATAATTAAGGCTTAGGCAACCAAACCATCAAAAATAAATTATAAAAATTAATTAATTAAATTTGAAAGTTAAAAAGCATAATTAAACCATTTAAATTTAGTTAAAATAACTAATTATGTAATCTAGTTTAATTAAGTTTTAATTAGGCTAATTATCTTAAATGTTTAAAATTTATAAAATCATCTCAATTAGAACTTTAGGAAGGTTCTTCTTCTTTTGGTGAAATGCTTATCCTACTAGATTGGGGTGTTGGAGAGAGTGGCCTCTACCTCAAGTGGAGCCTACTATCTTCATAACTTTTAAAATTTTAAGTATAATCTTAACATGAACATAATTAAAACTTCAAATTCATCTCAAAATCATGCAAACAAACAAAACTAAAATCATCCAATGGTAAAATAAATTAAACCCTAAACTTAAATCAAAATTTAAACCTTTAAAAAACTTTAATAGCCTCACCACATTTGCCACTTCACACACATTAGACTATTAGGTTACTAACTCTAGACTTAGCTTAGGAAGGATATTTATTTGTGATGTAATAATTTTCTTATATTGTCTGTTATTATTTTACACTAGATATTATGATTGCTTATTTATAGGAATGTTAGGTACTATTTATTATATTATTATTATTTTTATAGGGATTATGCTTAATAAAAAATGGACTATTATAATGAAGTTAAAAATTACATCATTTGCATACAACTATTTGTTGACCTCACTTTTGGAGTGAGGATTCAATCTTCTTCATCAGGGTCATCTAGACACTAAGAACTCCTTAGTTATAAAACACTTATAGTGGCTAAGTGAACACTTAACCTAAGCTTAGAGACTCAGGGGGATTAGTCATAGGGTCTAGATCATGCCTTAGGGATTAGGATGACCTACTTACCCTGTAGCCTAAACCCAATTTATGCCTGCCTCCTTAGCTCAAACTAAATCTCAAATTCGATTCATCCAAATTCAATCCAATCTCAAATCCACATGACTAAATCCCAATTGAATCTCAAATCAAATCAACCCTTCCTAAGCCATATGATTTAATCTTATGGACTTAGCCAAAATTCTTTCAATCCAAACCAAACTCAAATGGTTTTCTCAAAATCAATTCAACCCTTCAATCAATCTATTAAAATCTACAATCAAATCCAATCAAGTAAAAATCAAACCAAACATTTCTAAAGCCTTATGATTTAACCCTATGGATTTAGCCAAAACTTCCTTCAATCCAAATCAAATTCAATTGGTTTTTCTCATAGATCAATCAATCCTTTAATTATCATTCCAAACCAAATCAAATCTACAATCAAATCAAGCCAAAATCAATCCAATCAAACCTAACCTAACCCGTTTGAGCTCAAATATTCAAATGAGCCAAAACCCAAATGACTCCAAATCAATTACAACCAAAGCCGTAAGCCAATCCATAATCAATATCTAAACTCATCGAAACTTAATTCAACCAAAAATCCAACTCAATTAGCCCAATTGGTCCACCTGACCCAAAGTGACCAATTTAACCAAATTGAGCCAAACTCTAGTCCAACCCAAATTGGGTTGAGCCAACCCTCCAAATCTTCTCCAAGTTGATTGTTGATCATCTTGGATGGCCTAACTACAATCAATTTAAATCAATCAAGCCAATCGACTTATCTAGGCTCACTTGACCCAAAGTGACCTAAAGGACCTATTTGAACCAAATCTCAATCCAACCCAAATTGGATTGAATCAAACCATTCAAAACCTCCCATGATGATTGTTGATCATCCTTAATTGATCAACTATCATCAATTAGGTCAAACCAAGTCAACTTAGCTATTTGACCAAATCAATTCATTTAACCTACATGAACCAAAGTAGCTAAATCTCATCCTAAGCCAAATTAATTTAAGCCAATGATTCATACCAACCTAAAATCATTCCTTGAATATGACTTGATCATCAATTGAGCCAAACCAAACCCAATTAGCCCTTCGACCCAAGTTGACCCAATTTGACCGAAAAATTCAAATTGAATCAAATCGAAATCTAACCCAAACTGATTGCAAACAATGGCTCAAGTTCATTCCAAATTGACTATTAAACATAATCAAAGCTTTGATTGGACCCAATTTGACCAATTGAGCCCAATTGACCCACTTAGCCCAAATAGACCTGAAGAGTCAATTTGGCCTAAATCATTCCTAAATCTAAATTAATTCAAACCAAAATCTACAATCATCTTCAATTGACCAATTGAACATGAACCAATGCTAAAAATTTGACCAATTTGGCCAAATTAGTCAACTTGACCCATTTGAACTCAAATGGGTCAAATTCAAATCAAGTCAAATTGAACCAAATTAATTGCACTAAAATATTCTAAATACTCATTTGAACTTGACCCATATCTTGGTTTGACCCAATTTGACCAATCGATGAACTTGACTCTAATTTGGCCTGGGTCAAATTGAGCTAAACCCACTCAAACTAAGCCTAAACCCAATGAAACTTGTCATGATCCATCCTTGGCTCATCTTGGGTCAACCCAAATCAAACTCAACTGAATTAACCCAATGGGTTTGGGCCACCATATGAGACAAATACCCCATTTGAATGGTCAAATCCACTCCCCATCCACTTGGCGCCTCCTGACCTCCACCTGGTGGGACAATGGCTAACCTAACCAGGGTAGTTGGGCCATGAGCCAAGGAGAGATGAACTCCCTATTGAAATATTTGATAACCCAAGGACAACCATCTCCTCCCATGGAAGTCACTCCTCCTCACTTGACCAACCAAACTGAGCCACCTTAGATGATTCCCTGCCACCAACGGCCACCTTGGATGACCAAACAACCTCTAAAAGACAAATAGATCAAAGCCGTCCAATCCAAGGAAGGAATGGGTATACCCCCTCATTTCGATTCAAATCGGGTCATTCGACCCTCAGTGAGCCCTAGCAGCCAAAGACGTATTCCCTAGAGCCGTTTCCAAATCCCTAGAACTTTCCCATCACCAGCGACAATGAAACCGAGCCTGCCTGAAATAGGACAAGGCTCTACTCCATCCAACTCTACCAAATCCCAACCAATCCCAAATTAACTTCACCCACACATTCACTAAGCTCTGGCGTGGTGAAATGAATCTTTTCTTTAGCTCTCTGATCAGCGGAAGTAATCCCTAGCCTAACTTTGGTAAGCATTTGCGATAGAGTTTGGTCCATGAGCAATCAGAGAGGCATTGCACCATCTCCTCACGAGCTTCGTCTCATCCAAAGCTATTTGGTTTGGTCTTAATCTCCTGATGGACTATTCCATTAACATTCAAAATAATAAAATTAATTAATTAAAGTCTATTAATCACTATTTAATAGTGAATGGATGAGAGAGTGGGGTTAGGGCCTCCTTCTAATCTCTTTCCCAAAATCCATTTCATTTTGTAAGTTAATTAGGGGATTAAGTGATTAACTAATTAATCAAGTGGTTAGATTAAATCAAATTGAAATGCAAATCACATCAGATAATTGACAATAAAATTAAGGGTTCCTCTTTATGTGTTTAATAATATAAATACCCCTATGGAAATTATGATTAGCCAATGAGTGTGGGAAAATTATAAAAGTACTTAATTAGATTCTTTAATTTAATTAATCCTTAATTATGAGCCAATTGCATTAGGTCCTTAAGAGAATTGCAATTTTATTTTTTACATGTTCTTGTCATTTGTGCCTCATACTTAAATGATTAATCAAATTAAAGAAACATAGAAATGGTAATTAAATGATTTGTTTAATGGTGTAACTTAATCAATTCATAAAATTTACTTAATTACCTTTCCTTAAATCAATTAAGTTTACTAATGTGGGAATGGGATTAAAATAACAAATAATAACCTCCTCTCTAAATTCAACTCAAACCTAAAATAAAATCAATAACAAGCTTTGGTTTTCTTTTTAACAATTCTATTTGATGATTGTTCTTAGAATTAATTTGGTTGAAAGAACCATATGTTTATGTTTAATTATTCCTTTCTAATCACTTTAAATGTTATATGTCATATGATCTCATGTATTCATTATTTTAAATTTAAGTAAATAAGATGAAAGTTATTTATGTAAGCTTATATGCTTTGACTTAACCTAATTATATGTGGCTACTATCTAATAAATTTAAATCTATTTTCTAAACTTTATAAATTGATAATAATATATGGGTGATGATAGTTATGAATACATATAGGATTTGCATGTGCTTATAGCTCAAATATATGAAATGAAGCTCTCTTTCTTATGATTCATATATAAATTTATGTAAGTAGCCCCAAGGATATCCTGGGAATATGAGGCTTTAAGTAGCCCTAAGGAGGTCGTTTGATTATCTCACTTCCCTGGTTAACAAAGACACCTACTTATTTAATTTCATTTCTATGTATGTTTATATTAGAATTTGGATAGAGCTTTAAATTATATGTATAAGTAATTCAACGAAATAAAACACAATCTTTTGCATTATTTTTATTCATGTAATTGTGTATACATTCATATGTATTTAAGATATTAAGTATATAGTCTAGACATCCCAGAAATACGAGACTTTAAGTATCCCTAAAGAGGTCATTTGATTATCTCACTTCCCTGGTTTAAACAACATCACGTACTTCCCTACATCTTTTATACAAGTGAATGTGTATGTGATTAAATAATGAGAATCTCTTTCTTTCAAAAATACATGCATTCATAATTACCTAAGTCACTAAAAATATAGTATGTGGGTATAAAGTTTCCTTCCTTTATTCATGTATATGAATTTACATAAGTTTGAATGTTAATAAGTGTATAGTTTGGACGCCCCGTGAATACGAGGCATTAAGTAGCCCCATAGAGGTCATTTGATTACCTCACTTCCCTAGTTAACAAATGCACGTACTTATTTGATTTCATTCCTATGTATTTTGGTATTAGAATTTGGGTGGAGCTTTAATTTATAAGTATAAATAATTCAATCAAACTATAAATTCCAACTATGTGCATTCATCCATCATTTAAGTGTGCCAAAACTTTGTTGTATGTATAGGTATGTTAAGGATTAAATCATATATATATGTCATAAGTGATGGGAAGGAATGGTTTAACATGTGCTATGTGGTGGTAATCCAACTACATTAATCTTAAGATGTCTTTCATATTAGATGAGATTATTTAAAGTTAACCTAAACTTAGGATTAATAAAATTTTTAATAAGCCATTCACTAAAGAGAACTAAATTAAATTAATGTGATTTAGAAAGTGGTTTATGGTAGGGATGAAAAAGGTTAATCCTCTTTCCTCTCTTTATAACACTTAGATGCTGAGTGTAAATCAAATAAAACAAAACAAAAATATTAGTTAAAATTGGCAAACCTCTAACCAACTTAAAGTAAAATCACCTATCATATTAAATTGAATGTGTACGAACTTAGAAAATTATAACTCTAATGCTTTGCTAAGACATACCACATAAAGCCTAGCACACACATTAGAATTAAGCCACCACTTCAAGTCCTAAGTTAGGACGATGTATGTGTGATGTATGTTTTATTTTGTGATGTAATATTTTAGACTGGATGCTAGGGTGTATGCTTCGTAGACTGGATATTAGGCCTCCCCTAGTCTAATCATGTCCTCTACAGGGGATTGTGCTTAAGGGGTTGCTTAAGAATAAATATAAATATTATCTTCGCAGGCTGCTTATACCCATAAGCATAGTCCAAGTTAGAACATGTGGACTTGGTGACCCATGTGCAGGGTACTAAGTCCAAGTTATGAAATAACTACTTGGGATTGTATGTATGTTTAGCTAACCTCTATTTTGCAAGTGTATTTAAATTTACTCTTTCTATATAAATGTAATTTTGCAATAGGGATTAGGATTAGTGCTATGGGGTTTAGGATGAGCAATGGCTAGAAGGCTTAGTCTTGGGTTGCTGTGTTACGCCTTAAAGTAAATCAAACTAAAGGAAGGAGAAAGAAGATAGAAAAATGAAGAAGTGAAGACCCCCATAGCTTGTATTCATTTCCAATTATAATTATTCTTTTATGTTCTGGGTTGTATAAGGGTAGGGCTCGGCTACCCATCTTTTCTCTTTTTCGGGATGTACGGCGGTGCCCAGCCGCACCGGCCTTTTATTCTTTTGCGGTAGTCTATAAACATTGCTTGATATTATGTTTAGATTGCGCAATAAGATTTCCTCCGCTTTATAGTTTCTTAATGTTTGATACTTTAATGTGTGGCCTAGATGCGGTAGGCTCTTAGGATAAAATAAATTTTCTACCCAACTAATAACTCATAATTAAAGTTTTAAACCACTCACAACCTCACTATGAAGCCTAGGTTGTAATCAAGATAATTAAAGGATTTAACAACCCCTTAACTATATGTTGTACGTTTCACATCACACATGCATCTTCTACCACTCTTACCAAAAATGAGGGCCTCCATCTTTACACTATAGAGATCGCTTTACCTATGAGAGCAACCCCTCCTAACGGAGCTTCACCCTCTCACTTTTGATTTAGCCAACAATCAACTTTCATCATGCATTTAGACATAAAGAAATCCTAAGCCTTTGTCTAAAATATCATGTCAAAATGAAATAAAATTTGAAAAGATTTTGCATTTTTAGACTAAGTCATATGTTCACATCGGTCATGCTCTAGTCTCTTAGAGAGTGAGTTTTGGACTTTAGTCTCTTTCCAATTAAATAACAAGCCTAACTATCTTGCAAATTCATAGGACCGGACAACATGGTTTTCAATCATAAGAGGTGTTAGCTGGTGGCCACTCCAAGCGGTTGTAAATCCAAAAGTCAGACGGTTTACTCTCTCTTGTGGAAGTAAACCATTATGTCCTCTTTTGCTTAGATTTAGGTTATGTTTTAACTTGTGTTAAAGCTCCATAGATTTAGGATCCAAGGTAACTAGTTTTCTTCGAGCTACAAGTATAAATTCTCACCTCTTAAGCATTTCCATAATCTCGTGTTGATAGATTATAAGCCCTAACAATCTAATAAAATTTCAATCCAAATAAATAAATCATCTCGCTTTCAAACATATAAAGCCCCACTATAGGATAGATTGGAATGCTCACTAAGCTTTTTAGTATCTTAAGCATTCCCTACTTGTTCTCGTTTGGATTCTAAATTAAGTCTTTTCGCTTGATTTGCGAATCCGGTGGCGTAGAAGATGACATAGATAGATCTAATATCTTATTAGATTTTTTTCAGATTAATATTTAATTGATTCCAATTTGCGCCGACCTTTTGACATTAAAATTTGCACTTTAAATCTTTATGTTCGAGCACATACAGGTGTATCTAAGAATGTCTTAATTAACATATGTTGCTGTTGCAAGTGTTTGAATCTGGCGTTAAGTTTGGCTCTTATTCAATTATTTAGATTAATATTCATTTGTTTGCATTTAGTTCATAGTTGATTGAGTTCTTTAAGTTTCAGTGAAACTTAACTCATGATCGCCAATAAGCTTATAGATTCATTACAAGTCTCACTCAAATTTTTTTGCTTTGAACAATTATATTTGATCCTTGTTCTAATTGAAGGACAAGCTTTCAAATCCACTATAAATTTTGTTTGTGCTCATATGCAACTATCAAGATAATTAGATGCTTTACTTGAATTTTATTCTTGTTAGGAGACAAATTCTCAAGTTTGTTAAAAGTCTTATTTATGATCGTCAATAAGTTGTCGAGATCATTCTTTTTTAAAGACTTTTAGAATTTTATATATTGGTTTATTTTTTAAAATTTATCATTTTCAAACAAGCTCAATTTAAGCTTGTCAATACTTTTATTTGTTCTTGTCTAAGTCACCCATCAATCCAAATTTTGGCAGCCTCCCGACGTCATCCACATAGGTGGGTCGAGTCTACTTCCCATCTCGGCATACTCATGTCTTGTGACCTCTATAGTCTTCTAACGCCCTTTCTTGAGCATAATAGGTGAACTGCAATTTCAATTCAAATTTTAATTTTGAGTTTATAGTTCAAATTGATTAAGTCCTCGTTGTCTAAATTTTGGCTCTTCGTCTTCCCGTATATGGGGTTGTATCGAGCTATTCGACGTTAAATCTTTCGGCATGCGATAAGTGTCTTGTGACACTACAATCATAAGTTTTAACATGCCAACTCTGCATAAATTCTTCAAATGCATAAAAAAAGAGCATAGCTAAGCTTGAGTTCATTTTGTATTAAATTAATTAAATTCTGTCGGTTTAAATTTTCCTCGAGTCTTCCCGCGTGGCTGCATTGAGGATATTCGACTTCATTAGCTCGCGGCGTAATAGTTAGTGTCTTTGCGACCGGTAGTGTCTTCTAACACTCTTGGCATGCTATCTTGACTAGTCATTTCACTTGAACATAACGAGATCATCAAATATCTGCATAAAAGAAAGCATATATATATATATATATATATATACATGTTCTTTCATCTTTCTTCATACATTTCTTTTGTTCTTTACAACTGAACTTGTATGGTGCCCTATTTGGAGCATCTTGAAGACAAAGATCATCCATGATTAAGAAGTATGAGTGGTAGCAAACATCTCTCAAATCTCTAACAACCCTACAACTTCCCCTGATTGAACTCCAAGTCCCATATAGAATACAATGAAGAAACTCATCTTGTTTTCCTTCCCCAATAGCATCAAATGAATCCATGATAGGCATTAAAAATCCATACCCAGCCAACTTCCCATCACTTCTATATATCTCCATAACATGAAGGCCATAAACTTTTAAGCTTTCAATAACAGAAACTGGATTTTTTTTTATGATTCAACTCAATTCATAAGGAATGCATTTCATGTATTAATTGATACACTGAGTACTTGAATGCCTTCCCACAAGCTAAATAGAGAGAAGCTTAATAATAAACACTCTATGAACTTTAATAGATATCAGTAGCCTACAAGACCAAAGCTTACGAGCTATACTAAAGCAACAAGATGCCAAGAAGCCAAAATGGCATCCCAATCTAGTCCAGGATCTTGCTTCTTATGCATTAAGGCATTGTACAAATTGCATAGAATAGGAGAAATAAGCTGCTCTCAAGTTGATCAGCCAGCTGCCGCCATATCGCCACTATCGGAGGCCTCAGAAGCCAAAGCTTTTGTCTGCGGTTGAGTTGAGTCCTTCCTAGAGGCCACAGAGTATTTTGCCTTCTCCTTCCTCTCGTCTAGCTTTATTTGCTGCTCGTGACATCTCAAGCTACAGAAGGCAATCTCGCCCCTATACATGAAGGTGTCAAGACCGGCATGGAGAAACCCCTTGCAGAGAGTGCAAGCCCTAAGAAACAGAACCGTCTCAACTACCACAACGTAGTCGGCTGAGCTCCACCGTATCCCTCATGGTGACACCATCGAGGCTAAACCTGATTCGCCCATCATGTTTCATCGTCAATCGAGATTCCAATCCCCGGAGCCCTATGGCAGCCGAGTTCCGTCTCCGGTAGCCAGTGTCTTTGCATCGGGAGGATGAGATACCGCCGTTGTACTGCGATCTACAGAGACATCTTTCATGCTCTTCGTCCGCTTGACATGCGACCTAGGCCTCTTGTCGAGCAACATCTTGCAAGCAGAGAGAGAGAGAGAGAGTCTTTTCACGGGAGAAAGTTGGAGGCCTTTCTTTTTGGCTGCCCACAAAGAACGCTAATCTGCCGCGCTCGATTGGGATCCTTTTTTTTTTTGACTTGCAAGTGGATGACAGGATATGATAAGGGTGGTATGGGAAGGTGGCGATGTGGCAGATCCCTTTTGGCCAAATAAGAGGTGACAACATGGGAGATGATGCGGCCACTTCTTATTGGCCGAATGGGGTGGAAAAAGCATGGGAATGTTAGAAGATATTTAGATGAATTTATCTCAAAATGCATGCTAATTTTGACGAAATTTTAAGCGTGATAATCTTAGTAAAATTGGATATCTATTTTAGGTAATTTTGACATTCTGGACGTAATGGCGTAATCTGTTTTATGAACGGAGATCGTTTGAGCGACTTCGGTGTCAAATAACACTTTTAGTTAAAAAATATGCATTATTACTTTAGACCGCTCGACGTTCACGCAGACTCATTTGAATTGAGCATGGATAGTCTCATTTGATAGTTTTTTGATATTTGAAGCTACATGATCGTTTATGAGCGAGGTCGTTGAATCGCGCAGCTTCGACCAATATATGTGTAAATTAATAGCTCGGAATCGATTGCTCAATAGATTTTGTAATATTTATATTCTGATCAATTTCAATATTTGAACGTGACGGTGAAGTCCGTTCATCGATCGGAGATCATTTCAACCATTTTCGGTGACGTCCAATGCGTTTGGAGCCCCGATTTGCACACTGTCACCTTTGAAGTCCGTCAAATTTGACTTGTGGGCTTGACCGAACTCATAACACATATGTGGAGGTTAACAAATGAAATGTGATTCAAGCATGGGCGAGTCACATTTGTTGAAAAGCTGTCGGTGGCTATGGGTCTTGGATCACTACTTCAACTTCCTGGATTCTTGAAGAGCTTCTTCCACCATTTACTCTTTGCTTTGATGGGTGCACTGAAAGTCTCTTTTTTTATCTTCACAGATTTGGATTTCCTCCAACCTTAGTTTTGTGCTTGATCAGGTTGGATGGAGGAATCAGTTTGCTTGCTTTGAGATTTGAAATTCTTTCTATCATAGCTTTAAGCTTGACAAACTTGATGAAGGGTTGACCTGATTTGTCCACATTGAGTTGTCAGGATGTGTATGCACACCCTAAGTCCTGTGCTTGTTGCTTTGACGGACTCGTTGAAGGGTGCATGCAGATGACCCAGCCTTTCGGCTCATATTAGGTCTATAATATTGAGTTATCAGTTTAGTAATGTGTGCTTTAACTGACTGAATAATCACAAAATTTCTTTAGTTCGGTCATTGCCTTTGTGCGAACTATAGAATCGCTTTCTTGGTCCTATGCTTTCTGCTTTGGCGGACTTGATGAGAAAATTAGCTTTGATTTGTGCTTTGTGCTTCATCAGACTGCTTGAAAAGAGGTTGAAATATTACCTTGCAAGCAATATAGGGATTGATTTGAGACAGCTTTGAATTAAGAGTTTCCTCAGATTTTTTTAGCCTATCGATCGAGTGGAAAGATATCTTGAATAATGGTTGCTTGTAGTCACTAAAAGGATCGGTTTGAGATTGAACAATATCATCATTGGTACGACGGGGGCTCTTTCACTGCGGCCTTTTCTTCTCTTGTTGAGTGAGGAGAGCATCGAACTCGCCATTTGTGGGCTTGTTGAGTCACCTTTAGAACCTACTCAAATTTTGACTTAATGTGATGGCTTGGCGATTGTCATTAAACGATGAATGAGGGCTTTCATTCTGCGGCCTTTTCTTGCTTATTGAGTGAGAGAAGCATCGACAACTGTGGGCTTGTTGACCTTTAGAACCCATCCGTGTCCTAGACTTGAAAATGTAGAGATTGACATTTTTCCAACTTAGTGATTGAAGCTTCCAAAATTAAGAGTTCTTCCGACTTGATCTTACATTGATGAATCTTGGAGGAAACTTTGAAATTTAGGATCGTCTTTTCATGCATTGAAGCAGATTCTTTTTATTCTTGTAAAACTTACAACTTTAACAATAATAGTTATAGATATATTCAGGGATCTTGGCATAAAGCTCGATGTCAACCTAAATATATACAAGAATACCTCCTATTTCACAGGAGAAGGTTGAACAATCTTGATCATAAAAATGATGCTCCTTGTCTAACAAGGGGATTGCAAACTAGTCCAAAGATATATTACACAGCTTGATTTTCTTTAATGCGGAATTAGAGAGATATATTTTCAATCATGATATGTATGTATCTAAGGATCTCATCTTAAAGCATGATATCGACTTAGATAAATATATAAAAATGCCCCCTGTTTAACAAAGGGAGGCTTTTCGCAATAACTTGAAAATGCATTCTCATTTTACGACAGAATCTTCAAGTGATATTACAGGTGTAGTTGAAAGCCTTACTAGTGCAAGATGCATTTAAGTATTTACTTACTTATCCATAGTCAGTTGTGATATTTCTTGAGATATCGATTGTTGATTGGTGGCATCGGTCATTGACCATTCTTGTCAATAAGCTGGTAGGCTCCTCTTTCGTACACCTTCTCTATGACGTAAGGACCTTCCTAGTTTGCTTCAAATTTACCACCAATCTTATGATGAGGGATGATTGGCCTTCTTAGCACTAGAACCAATTCACCTTTCTGGAATGTCCGAGGACGTACTGAACTATTGAATGCTTTGGATATCCTCGCTAGGTAAATTTCTAAACTTTATTGATCTTGAAGTCTAACTCTGTCAAGCGCATCCAACTCTTTCATTCGTAGGCAAGTGGTCTCATCTTGAGGAAGACTATGTTGAATGGCTACTCGGAGCAAGGGTAGTTCAACTTCAAGCCATAGAATGATCCAAACACTATAGAGAGAGAGTGGATTTTGTAGTGTTTTATAAGTGGTTCAGAGCCCATAATGCTTCCACAAGCTTAGTATGCCACTCCCTTTTATTTCTTATAAGAATTTTCTAAGTAGTTTGACTAGTATTTTGTTGAAAGCATCAGCCAAGCCATTTGCTCTTTGATTATAAATCGATGAGTATCGCCAATCAATCTTATGTCGATCAACAAATCTATAAATTTTAGTGCTTTTGAAGGCTGGGTCATTGTTTGAGATATTATTGGCTTCTTCTATTGCCAAACATTGTAGCCACATATGCTCGAATGATCTATGATATAGGGTATTGCCAACATAAGCATATAGTCAAAGCCTTTTCTCAAGTTGTGCATCCATCGGCTTATTGCTCGATAATTTTCTTTCCTTAAAGTAGTCGACAAAGTGTTGTCTCTAATCTTCCTTCTATTCTACTATAAGGATTTCACTTTGTGATCTTAGAGTTTCTTCAGATTGAGGTCTTGCCTCCTGAATAGTCCGAGCCTCATCTTGTTGATTTCGATGAGCAATTTGTAAGGAAGTGTGAGGAGCAACGTGAGTTGTATCCTGCTGGCTTGCATTTGATGACCCCTCTTCCAGTAGGGATTTTAGATTTATTGGCTCTAGGACCCAATGAGTGCAAACACTAATTAATATAAAATTATCATCGCCCATACTTGCCATCTCTTTAGCTAACTTAGCCAGGCAATCAGCTTTGCTATTCTTGCATCGAGTAAACTGAGTTATAATGATATTTAAAATTGCTTCATAAGCTCGAGAACTCGTTTATGATAGTGAGCTAATTCAAGCTTGTTGATTTTGTAAATATCCAATAATTTCTTAATGACGAGCTGAGAATTGCCATAAACTTGTAGATTTTGGACTCCCATAGAGATGGCTTCCTCCAGACCTTCCACCAACGCTTCATATTTCATTGTTAGGTTAACATGTGAGTGCCTCATTATACCAACCTCTCATCAAGATGAGGCCAATGCCAGCTTGAGCCTTTAAGAGATTTGAGGGGTGAGTATATTTGATGGATGAAGCTCCATCAAAATACATTTATCATATTTGTTGCTTTTCCTTTACATATATATGCATGATCTGCCATCAAGAAGATCATCACCCAGCAATGAATCGCCGGATGGGATGTGCAACAAAGAAGTCTAGAATTTACCTCTTCACCCCTTTGGGAACATATGCAATGTCAAATTGTATATAAGAATAACCCATCATGCCAAGTGGACTTGTCAACAGGTCTTGTCATCAAGAACTTCAACGGATCGATCCTCAAAATGAGAGTAATTTTATGAGATAGCATATAATGGTGTAGCTTTTGAACAACAAAGATTAATGTTAAACAATGCTTCTCAATTGGAGAATAGTGCATTTTTGCTCTGATTAGTCTTCAACTAATATAGTATAGAGCATTCTCCTTTCCCTCTTCATTATATTGTGCCAATAGAGCACCTAGAGATTCCTTCAGTGCTGTTGTATATAAGATGAGAGGCTTTCCCGGATCAAGATGTAAGAATAAAGTGATTCAATACTTGATACTGTCGAAAGCCTCTTAACATTCTTTGTCCCATTTGAAAGGAGTATCCTTTTACATCAACTTCTTCCTCTTGGATGAGGATCTCTGATCGACGCCTCTAATAAATTTCTTGCTCAAAGGACTACGATCGAGCCTAATCTCCTCTCGAAGATATGGAGCTGGTTGGTGACAGAATCTCTTGGATGACTCTTTAAGGTGACGACTGTCAAAAATTTCATCACATATGACCTTTTTCTTAGGTATACATTCTTGATGAGTTTTATTTGTGGCTGAGCTCTCGGAGTGCAATATAAATGTTACACTGCTATCTTTCTTTAAAGCAGTTTCACTTCGAGGCTTTGGCCTCCAAATTTTCTTTTTTTACATTTGGGACCTTCGATGTGGATTCTTCCTGTGTCCAAGTGTCACGCCTCGATGCTCACCTTGTGGGACTTGAATTAGTTGACATTTTGGCAGGGTTTTAAGAGAAGGTTTTCTTGGAGAAGCAACTCTAGCCTCCTTGATGATAGGGCTTTGATATTTTCTTTTCATCAGTCCTTTCTCCTTAGCAACTTTAAGGACCCCATACACTTTGCATATGCGCTTTAGTGTTTCACCGAGAAGCGAACGACATTATCGAAGTCTAGAAGGACTATTTGATTTGACCAAGAGTTGTTCGCTTACCCATCTTAGTCAAACCTATTATAGGAACACTTCTATAGCTTGTGGTATAATTTCTATTTGAACAATGGCTGATAGTTCAAGATTTCCTTTTCCCGCTGCTAAGGTTAGCTTGTTTGAAGAAGAAGCTTCGCGCATTTCTTCTTAAGGCTTCACCTCCATATTTATTTATTTTTTCTGGACCTTTCTAGATTCCCAAACATGCAGTTTAGGTGTCACACCCCGATGTTCACCGTGTAGAACTTCCTCTCGAGGCTTAGCTCTCCAAATTTATTTTTCTTTCTACTGGGACCTTTTGGTAGCAGATTCTTGAACATGCAGTTCAGGTGTCATGCTCAGATGTTCACCGTGCAGGACTTGAATTGGTTGACATTTTGTCGGGGTTGTAGGAGAAGGTCTCCTTGGAGAAGCAACTCTAGCCTCCTTGATGATAGGAATTTGATATTTTCTTTTTATCAGTCCTTTCTCCTTAGCAACTTTAAGGACCCGATACACTCTTACATATACAGTTTGGAGTTTCCTCACTAGAGAAGCTGGAATATAATATTATTGAGTCTAGAAGGATTATTTGATTTGACCAATAGAGTTGTTCCACTTTACCTATCTTAGGCTGTTAAACTTATTATGGGTAGGAACACTCGCTTCTAGTTCCACAGTTGGTTGTATATTTTTTTTTTTTACAATGGCTGTTGAGCACATAGTCCAATATTTCTCTTTCTCTGCTGCATCTTTGGGTTAGCTTGCTTCCAAATGACGGAGCTTTTCCATTGCCACTTCTTCTTGAAGCTTCGACCTCCATATTTATTTATTTATTTTATCGAGACCTTTCAGTAGCGGATTCTCAAATATGCGGTTTAGATGTCACGCCCCGATGTTCACCGTACAGGACTTCCTCTTGAGGCTTCGCTCTCCAGATTTATTTTTCTTTCTACCGGACCTTCTATAAATTGTCTTTGTCCAAGTGTCACGCTCTAATGCTCACCATGCAAAACTTGTTTAGAATGATCTTGAGTTCTTACTAGCACTGGTGGTAGTTTTTGCAGTGGAGTATTCTTGGCTTCTCTGATAATTGGCCTTTGATATCTCTTCTTCATAAGGCCTTTTTCTTGACAACCTTCAAGACTCTGTGTACTCGAGCAGATAAAGTTTCAAGTTGTTTCTTCTGAAGAGTTGGAGCTGACTATTGTTGAGCCCAAAAAGACTGATTAACATCACCAGTAGAGCTATTCCTTTTCACCCATTTCAAATTTTCAAACTCGTTGTGAGTGGGAACACTCACTTCTGGCATCAAGCATGGTTGCATGTTTGGTGACAACAACTCAGCTCAGGTTCTTTCTTCTTCTTATACTCAATTTTCTCAAAGAGGAGGCTTTGATCATACCTTCCTAGTGCGGTTCAACGAGTAGTCATTCATAGCATGATTGAAACTTTCACGCGGATGATTTTTTCATGACCACGTCTTAAAATAACCCAATCTTTGAATACAAAGGCTCTCTTTTGAGGAACCTTAGTAGTAGTGGTCATTCCATTTATCCTCCTTCCCACAGTTGGTGTGTACAATATGCTGCTTTTGTAGAGGATTACTTGCAATGATGAAGTCTACAATTGAATGGTACAACATCCCCAACATTGATTATACCATCAACCAAACGGATGTTGGCTCTACGACCTACCTGCATGATGAACGATGTGCTCTGAAAATTCATTTTTGCAAATGAAAGATGTGGATTAGTAATTAGTAATTGATATATTATTCCACACTTTGAAAATATAGAGATACAATAGAACAAACTGATATAGAGAATAAGCAGATTAGTCATAAGGACATAATTGGCTTAGATTTAATTTTATTGAAAATTGATTTTTTTTTTCAATTTTTTTATATATACTCCACTATTACTATAGCTTAGATTTGACTAGCCAAAGATGGAAAGAGAAACTATCCCAGTAGTCGTGAAATTGTGGGCTCAAAATTTGACCTCTCGATGAAGAGAGTATGATTTAAATGCTAGTGTAATTTTCAGAAGATAGATGAATAGTAGATAAGATACTACCCAAAGATTTTGCCCTTATTTTGTGAGGACTTTAGATCTGGTTCCAGGTTTCCTATAGGCAAGCAGCATAATTACTCAATGCGAGAGAAAACTTTCGATTAAGGCTAGTCGTTAGGTCACTTAGTGCGTAGTGTATAATAGCAGCATGTGGAGTTTTGGAATTGAGATTTATTGAATTCATTATATTTAACTTAAAGTGGATGGTTGGGGGAATGATGATGTGCCCGATCTAGATCCCATGGTTTCATCATCCCGAGCTATCGCGATCCCTGGTCTACTTAGTTAGAGGAGGTAGTCAACCCAACCTGACCGAAGGATCCTTATCAGCAACACATTAGTTACGTTATCCAAGAAATCCTTGTAGACCTAGGGTGGTGTTTGTCTAATGAGACAAGCTTAAGTCTACCTTAGCTAATAGAGGGCTTTTTGCCTAATCAAGTATACCCTATGGTTCACAACTCAAAGCGAGCCATTGGGAGTATCTGATATAATTATGGCGTAATATAATGGTTCCATTTGACGGTAACCACCGATCAGGACTCGTAACGCATCATGTGTGGAGCTACTTGGCCAAACCAATGTCGAGAGGACGCACGTCCTCGACATGAGATTATTTAAGAGTAAACATAGTTGTGTACTTGATTTGACTTTAGCTCCTTTGTGAGCTAGAGTTTTCTTAATTTTTCATCTCTGACAAACTATTGTGGTAGGTGGATTAATTTTTAGCTTTAAGTTCTCTCAAAAATTGAATTTCATTTAAGCATTTATAATTTGGTGATTTATTTGATTTTACATTTGCATTGATACTTGAGTTTGATTAATTCAATTTGAGGTTGCAAGTACATTTTTATGATAAGTATCCCCTTCGATTGAAATCTTCATTCAACACAGCCATCATCGGGGTGGTTAATTGATTGAATCAAATATATTTGAGAACTTTAGATCCTATTAACTCTGTTTAGCTCCTAATAGAGGATCATATCTACTATCACATGACATAATTAGCTTCTCAGATATTTTACTAAGTTGAAATTCTTATAATAGATTTTTAGATTTTGTTAACCGGACATCTAGACTAAACCGTGAATCAACCCATCCTCAGACACTAAGTTTAAGCATTCAACATAGTGTCGGGGCCCATGCGAGTATTTAAATCATTTAATTTATTATTTTATATCTTGTCTATTCTATCAATTTAATAATAGAGGATCAGACCTAGTTATATTTTAATTTATTATTTTATATCTTAAATATTTTTATAATAATGATTACCCCTCCAGTTGATATCTTCGATCAACTAAGTTATCATCGGGGATATAGGTGATGGTCATTATACTGCCAAATAATAGAATTAGCTTCTCAGAGATTTTCTCAAGCGGAGAAAGCTATAACAACATCATTAAGTTTTGTTAACCTAGACCCAGTTCGTAGACCCAACCAGGAATCAACCCACGCAATATCCTCTGACACTAAGTTTAAGCATTCAGTATAATGTCGGGGCCCATGCGGGTATTTAAATCATTTAATTTATTATTTTAGATATTATCGACTCTATCAATTTAATAATAGAGGATCAGACCTAGATTTATATTTTGAGAATTTTGGATTTGAGGATATTGAATATAAATATCTTAAATATTTTGATAATAATGATTACCCCTCCAGTTGATATCTTCGATCAACTAAGTTATCATCGGGGATATAGGTGATGGTCGTTATACTGCCAAATGACAGAATTAGCTTCTCAGAGATTTTCTCAGGTGGAAAAATCTATAACAACATCATTAGGTTTTGTTAATCCGGACTCAGTCCATAGAACCAATAGGGAATCAACCTACACAGCATCCTCAGACACTAAGTTTGAGCATTCAGCATAGTGTCGGGGCCCATGAGGGTGTATTCAAGAATGCTTGCACACTTTTGAGGTATTAAAGTTGAGTTTTAATCATGCTTTATAATGTGTGCAAGAGTTTAATTGAATCATTAATTAACACCTTTTGTTCGCTTGTACGATGTGTTGTGAATCCGGTGGCATAGAAGGCTTTGTAAATTGATCTAATATCTTGTTAGATTTTTTAGATTAATATTTAATATATTCTAATTTAGCCTGCGTAGCCTTTTCAGACAATAAAATTTGTACTTTAAATCTTTATGTCCGAGCACATGCAGGTGTATCTAAGAATGCCTTAATTAATATCTTCTGTTCATTGATACGATGTGTTGCGAATTTGATGGCGTAAAAGATATTTTGATTTAGATTGTAGTTTAAAATATTACTTATGTTAGACCCTGTCAACTCTGTTTTAGTTTTGAACAGAGGATTATATTTACTACCATATGTTAGAGTCAGCTTCTCAGATATTCCACTAACTTGGACTCATTATAATAGATTTTAGGCTTTTATTGTTAAGCCCAAGACAAAAAGAAACAACCCGCAGATCCTCGATATTTGAATCTAGACACTCAGCATAGTGTCGGGGTCCATGCGGGTATATTTTTAGATTGCTTGCACACTTTTAAGGTATTCAATTTGAATTTTAATCATATTTTATAATGAATACAAGAGTTCAATTGAAGCCTAAATTAACGCCTTCTGTTCGCTTATACGATGTGTTGTGAATTCGGTGGCATTAAAGATGTTATATATTGATCTAATATCTTATTAGATTTTTTAAATTAATATTTAATTGATTCCAATTTTGCCTACGTAGCCTTTTCAGACATTAAAATTTGCTCTTGAAGTCTCCATATCCGAGCACATGCAGGTGTATCTAAGAATTCCTTAATTAATGCCTTTTGTTCGCTTGTATGATATGTTGCAAATCTGGTGGCATAGAAGATGTTATAGATTGATCTAATATCTTATTAGATTTTTCAGATTAATATTTAATTGATTCCAATTTAGCCTATGCAGTCTTTTCAGATATTAAAATTTGCACTTTAAATCTTTATGTCCGAGCACATGCAGGTGTATCAAAGAATGCCTTAATTAACGCCTTCTATTCACTTATACAAAGTATTGTGAATCCTGTGTGAAAGGCTTTTCAGCTCTTGTTCAATTATTTAGATTAATATACATTTATTTGTATTTAGTTCATAGCTGATTGAGTGCTTTAAGTTTTAATGAAACTTTACACATGATCGCCAATAAGCTTATAAACTCATTACAAGTCTCACTCAAATTTTTTTGCTTTGAAAAATTATATTTGATCCTTGTTTTGATTGAAGGACGAGCTTTCAAATCCACTATAGATTTTGTTTGTGCTCGTATGCAACTATCAAGATAATTAGAAGCTTTACTTGAATTTTATTCTTGTTAGGAGACAAATTCTCAAGTTCATTAAAATACTTATTTATGATCGTCAACAAGTTGTCGAGATCATTCTTACTTAAAGACTTTTAGAATTTTATGTTGGTTTATTTTTTTTAATTTATCATTTTCAAACAAGTTCAATTTAAGCTTGTCAACACTTTTATTTGTTCTTGTCTAAGTCACCCATCAATCCAAATTTTGGCAGCCTCTGTCATCGACATAGTCTTTGCATCGAGTCTATTCGCCTTCCCAGCTCTCGAGCATAACGGTCAGTGTCTTGCAACACTACGGACGTAGTCTTCTAACTTGTCAACTCTACTGAGCATAACAAGGTCTTCAAACACATATAATTTCAATTCAGATTTTAATTTTGAGTTTATAGTTCAATTTGTCTTAAATTGATTAAGCCCTCTGTCAATCTGAATTTTGGCTCTCCAGGCTTAGAGGCTACATCGAGGGCGACCTTCACGTCATCTCCATTGAGCATAACGGCCAGTGTCTTGTGACACTACGGTCATAGTCTTTTAACCTACCAGCTCTACTGAACATAATAGGGTCTTCAAACACCTGCATAAAAAGAGCATAATAGTAGAGCTTCGAGTTCATTTTGTATTAAATTAATTGAATTCTCACGTGGGTTGAATTTGCCTCCTATCTTCCGCATGGGGCTGCATGTCGAGGTTGTTGACCTTTTACTCTCTAACATAACGAGATTTTCAAATATCTACATAAAAAAGCATATATATATATATATATATATATATATATATATATATATATATATATATATATATATATATATATATATATATATATATATATATACATGTTCTTTCGTCTTTCTTCATTTCTTTTATTGTTTACAACTGAACTTGTACGGTGCCCTATTTGGAGCATCTTGAAGACAAAGATCATCCATGATTGAGAAGTATGAGTGGTAGCAAACATATCTCAAATCTCTAACAACCCTATAACTCCCTCTGATTGAACTCCAAGTCCCATCTAGAATACAATGACAAAACTCATCTTGTTTTCCTTCCCCAATAACATCAAATGAATCCATGATAGGCATTAAAAATCCATACCCAGCCAACTTCCCATCACTTATGTAGATCTCCATAACATGAAGGCCATAAGCTTTTAAGCTTTCAATAATAAAAGCTGGATTTTTTTTATGATTCAACTCAATTCATAAGGAATGCATTTCATGTATTAATTGATACACTGAGTACTTGAATGCCTTCCCACAAGCTAAATAGAGAGAAGCTTAATAATAAACACTCTATGAACTTTAATAGATATCAGTAGCCCACAAGAACAAAGCTTACGAGCTATACTAAAGCAGCAAGATGCCAAGAAGCCAAAATGGCATCCCAATCTAGTCCAGGATCTTGCTTCTTATGCCTTAAGGCATTGTACAAATTGTAAAATATAACATGAATTCACAGTTGTATTTCCATTTGGCTTATTCTATTTCAATCATTTTCACACATGATAGAGCATAAGCCACAAGATTCAATTAGTTCTTTTTAACTAATTAACTATTAACCCTTATAATTTGCTATAGATTGTAGATGAATTTTCAAGCTTCATCATCATTTTCCAAGCTCAACTGTGTTCAATTTAAATCACTTTTAATTCACTTGGAATAATTTATAATAACTTCAGTGTCTACTGCTTTAGTCATATTTATGTTTATTAGCTAGCATCGTAGTCATATCTATATTCATATAAGAGCTATTAAACCCAATCTGGATTCATCCTTAACTTTACATCAAGTTTCATGCTTATTTGGAAATTAGAATTTAAGTTTATTGTAAATCTCATATGAGCTTGGTATTAACCTCCTTAAGTTTCACTTGCATTTGATTTGATAGCAAACATGGAACAAGGTTGTGATATGTTTTACATATGTCGCACCCGTCATAGTATTGTACTTAATTTTTAGTTAATTATAAGTGAGTCTCACAAAGATGACTTTCATTTCTTATAAATAAGTATTGTGGTTTCTCCTTTCATATCATTTGTTTGAAAACACTTCATAACCCTTAAATATTTTGAAGAAAGGAAGGGAATTTGCTTGCATTTAAAGCAAGTACTTTACTTCATTATTATATTTCTTTTTTTTTTAGTTTCCCTTTAAGTATTCTCTATTCATTTTTCTTTGATTTAGTGTTTATCTTCATGTTTATCATGTATTTTCTTATTTAATTTAAGTTTAGCCAATTTCCACTTGAATTTGTTTAAGTCCTGAATTTCAGTCGAAATTTCGACAGTATTCCGACTAGGAGAGAAACATCTAACAATTTTTTTGGCTTGCTCGGTATGCCCTATTGAGAGTAGTGAGCGGTGTCTTACGACACCAAAGCCGTCTTCGCACCCGTTGCACCCTACAGGGCATTAGCGGTGTCTTGGAAGCTGCAAAGAAAGACATATGCACATATGTTTCCATACATCCATAATCAATAACACTAATAACTTGCATTCAGAACAAGTAAGCTGTAGAAGAAGGACAATTGCTTGGAGTGCAATAGTTCCTCTTTATAAACGCACTCCTCCTCAATACTCTTGCGACTTGATGGGAAGGGGGACGAATCAAAAAAGAGAGAGGGAAGGGTATGTTGGCTGATCGGTAAGAACTAAATAAGATTAGGATTGGATTTCATGCAGCCTCAAGCAGAGAAAATAAGGAGGTGAAGGGATGAGGGTTGTCCATGCGGCTTGGTTCAGTTCAGGGGGAAGGAAAGGGGAAGGCTCGGTTGCTGCTTAGCATAATCGAAAGAGGGAGGTGTGAGTAAACTAAAATGTGGAGGGCTATAGGAGGTATTATGGCTATAACAATAAGGAGATATGGTGGTCAGCGAGCTTTCTAGATGCAAAGAATCAGAGAAGGAGAAATGGTGAGGGGGAGGTTTGTGCGATTGGGAAGAGAGAATGGAGATGGAGGAAGAGAGGGTGCTTACTACTTGAGGGGATCGGAGAACGGGAGTTTGGTTTGAAGGAAATCAAACCCGCATTGGAGCAATAGAACCAAGAGGGCTGTGGTTGTACATCGATTTTGAGGAGGAGGAAGGAGGGAGCGGTTCCTCCTTCAATTTCCTATGATTTTGAAATGTAGATTGTGCTGAGAAGGGTGCGGTTGAGGAGATCAAGTGGGTAAGGAGGAGAGCCGAGCGTCTTGCATGGAGTGTGCATGGTGCGGTTGCGTTGTCGAGAGAAGGAGGGAAATCCATGCGCATGAAAAGAGGAGGAGCTTGTGCCATGAAGAGGATGGGTCAAGCCTTCATTTGGGTGTGCGATCTGGCGCATGAAGAGGGAGCTCGTGTCGTGAAGAGGATGAATAGGGCCGGTTCGGGTCACATAGAGCTTGGATTAGATTTAGGTTTTTAAATTGATTTTTTAAATTAATCTTAGAAGTGTTTAATTGACTTTAATGTGAATTTTATACCGACACAATTAAGTAATTAGTATATATATATATATTCAAGGTTGTTCTGATGTTCTGAACGTAACGGCGTAGTACATTTCACAATTGGAGGACGTTTGGTTCGAATCGGCATCAAATTAAGTCAATTTCAGCTCAAAATATGTATCGCCGCTTTCGATCACTCGATTTTCATGCAGATTTGTCTGAATTGAGTGCAAATAGTCTTATTTGATAGATTTTGATACTTTCAAGCTAATGGTGTAATCAATTTCATGAACAGAGGTCATTTGGTTTGTGTCGGCGTCTCCTGACCTCGATACACGTGTAAGCGTGTTGATGACTCGATCATTTGATCGGTTGATAATCAAGTTGTGCAATATTTATATTCTAACCAATTTTGATGTTTTGAACACGATGGCTAAGTTCGTTCGTTAATTAGAGATCATTTGGGTTGATTTTGGTGACGTCTCGTGTATTTCAGCCTTAATTTACGCGCTGTCACTTCTGATCATTCAACATTTGCACAGACTCACCCGAACTGAGCATGGACAGTCTCATTTTTTAGTTTTTGATGTTTCAATGCTAACAACATGATCAATTTCATGAACAGAGGTCATTTAGATATTGTCACGCTTCGATATATCGTGTTGGCAGTTGATAGCTTCGATAAGCTTGATCGGTCGCTTATTAGATTGTGCAACATTTATATTCCGATCAATTTCAATATTCTGAATGCGACAGCGTAGTCCGTTCATCGATTGGAGGTCATTTCGATAATTTTCGATGACACCCAGTGTATTTTGATCCCCGATTTGTGCACTGTCACTTCCGAAGTTCGTCGAATTTGACTTGTAGACTTGACTCGACTTATGACACATATATGGAGGTTAACAATTAATTATGTGTTTATTAAATACTTAATTCTTACATTCTCTCACTTGGTTCATATGATATTATTCAATTTAATGATTTAATAATTATAAGATATAAACATAATGCACATTATATGTCAAATATTTTTCTTAATAATTCATAATTAAATAAAAACTAATAGAGATCATGATGGTTATACGTCATTAGTAGGATGCATTTCCTCCATGTATCACAATATTAGTTTTACACTTTATATGATCTATAATGAGTGATAATCATAATAGTCCAATATTAATGTCTTTGTTAAAGACAAATCGTATTAGCATTCACATAATTCTTTATAAACATAATGAAACATAATACGATAATATGTCAGAAGTAGTATAATAAAGAACTCAGAAAGTCAAATACATAAAGTACATAAAATCAATAATGCTTTCTAATAATGCCTATCTTTTTATCATGTTCATTAAATTTTTTAGGTGGAAATCATTTACTTAATGGATCAATAATCATAAAATTGGTGATAATGTGCTCAGATGATACTCTTTGCTTATGAAATTCTTCTTTAATGACAAAGTATTTCAATTCCATATGTTTAACACCCCTTTGAATACTTGTTGTTTTAAGAAAAGAAGATTGTTCTGGTATTATCATAATAAATTTTTAGCGGCTTGACAATACTGTTGATAACTCCAAGTTTTCAAATAAAATTTCACAGCCATAATTCATGAATTGTGACTTTAAAATATGCCACAAACTCAGCTTCCATAGTGGATGCAACAATGAGAGGCTACTTCTCACTCTTCCAAGAAATAACTCCTCCAGCTAGTATAACTAAATAGCCAAATATACGTTTTCTAGTATCCATACATCCAACAAAATATGAAATTAAATATCCAATCACCTCAAGATGATTGGATCTCTTATAAGTGAGCATATGCTCTTTTGTTCATTATAAATATCATAAAACTTTCTTTGTAGCCTTCTAATAATCAATTCCTCGATTACTTTGACATATACCCAATATTCCCACAACAAAATTGTTAGTTGGCCTCATACAAATTTGAGTATACATAAGATGGATAAGAGATAAATTGATATTTGACAATGGAAATTATTCCATTTACTTACTTTCCAATTCATTCTTTGGGCATTGCATATGGCTCAATTTATGTCTTTTATGAATTGGAACAAAGCTTCCAAAATAAGTTTCTATCTTAAATCTCTCTAAAATATTAGTAATACATGCTTTCTAAGAAAATCCTAATAATACTTGTGATTTACCATGAAATATATGATGCCTCACCCATATCTTTCAAAGAGAGAAATATCTTAGTCTCATATAATCACGAGGATTATTAGTAGCAAGCAAGATATCATCAATATACAAAATAAAAAATATAAGCATACTCCCACTAACTTTTAGATATATATAAAGATCAAAAGGATTTTCTTTAAATTGAAGGTAGTCATAGTATCATTGAACTTAAAATACTATTATCGGGAAGCTTATTTTAAGTTTGTATATTGATTCTTAAGTTTACACACTATGTATTCATTTCCTTCAACTGAAAAGCCTTCAAGTTGATCCATATAAACTTCTTTCTCTAAATTTCTATTTAGAAAGAAAGTTTTCATATCCATTTGATATAACTTCTAATCATAATGAGTCTCTAATGCCATAATAATTCTTAATGAGTCCACTCTACAAATAAGAGAAAAGATCTCTTTATAGTCAATATCATCTTTATGACTAAAGCCTTTAGCAACAAGTCTTCCTTCGTATGAACGATTGGTCTTATATTGCTATTAAAGTCGCATTTGATCTTAAAGACCCATTGACATGCAACTCTTTTAGAACCTTCAGATAATTCAATACATTATTGTGATCCATTGATTTCAACTCTTCTTTCATGGCATGTAACCACTTTTCAAAATTAATAATCTCTATGAGTTATGAAATTGAAATTGGATCATCATCTATTCATAAGTCAAATTCTATCTCTTACAAATAAAATGAATAATCATCCAAAATAACATTTTGTTTCTTTGAGAATGTCTTAATGTTATTTCTTATGGTCTATCAATTATAGGCTCATTGGTGACAACTTCATTATGAAATGTTGTTTCATTCATTTATTGTTCTTATAAGTTATCAAATTATTAACAACTATAGGAATAATAACTTTAGAAGAAGTAATGACGAAGAAAATTTTCATCCTAGCTTCTTGGATATCCATATTTTGTGATTCTCTACTCCCACTAATGTCACCATTTTCAATGAATTTACCATTTTTAGTTTCAATAATTTATGTACTAGGATTAAGACAATAAAATTTATACCC
Organism: Cymbidium sinense; assembly: GCA_021442155.1. Classification (NCBI taxonomy): domain Eukaryota; kingdom Viridiplantae; phylum Streptophyta; class Magnoliopsida; order Asparagales; family Orchidaceae; genus Cymbidium; species Cymbidium sinense. The sequence continues at coordinate 135,558,098 of CM038220.1, forward strand.
TTTAGACTTTTCTGGATAATCAGTGAAATATCCACTAATTGCTCTTGAATTCAATTTCTTTTCATGTGAATTATAAATTCATAATTACATTGGCAACCCAAAACATGTAGGTGTTTTATACCAGGTTCTTTCCTATCCATAATTCAAAATAAAATTTTGAAACTACCTTATTAGGAATCTATTTAATAAATACACAATAGTTTTTAAAAATACATCTATAATAATGGGTAAAGAAGAATAACTTAACATACTTTTAACCTTATACATTAAAGCACAATTATGCCTTTCTACAACACCATTTTTATAGTGTGCTTGATATGTGTATTGAACACATATGCCATGCTATTTTAGAAATTTAGCAAATAGACTAGGACATTTTTTAGATCCGTCATGCCTTCCATAATATTCACCACTTCTATCAAATCTAATAGTTTTTACTTTTCTGCCTAATTGTCTCTCAATCTCATTAATAAATACCTCTAAGGCATTTACTGACTGAGATGCTTCATATAATAAATAGACATAGTCATAATGTGAAAAATCATCAATAAAGATAATGAAATATTTTTTTCTCCACCAAAAGGTCTAGAAACATCACTGTGTATAACCTCTAAAAGTTATGTTCTTCTTGTCGTTGTTTTCTTAATTATGTCTTTTGTAGATTTGTCCTTAATACAATCCACATATATAAGAAGATAAGTGAATTCTAAATCAAGAAGAATTTCATTCTTCACTAATCTCTATTTTCCTTCATTATATATATGATCCAAACATTTATGTCACAAATAAGCTGATCTTTCATCAGCCAAATTGTGTTTTATTCTATTAATATGATGCAATGTCAATAAAATTTTAGCAAATAAATTATCAAGCTTTAATTTATATAAACCATTATAAATAATACTAGATCCAATAAAATGATTATGTTTGAACAAATTAAAACATCTATTTTCAAACTTAAAAATAATAACTAACTATATCAAGTTTAGACAAAAAAACTAAGTTTCTAGAAACAGATGGTACATAAAGAGTTTGAAAAAGATCTAAAGATGTCTAGTATCTAAAATTAAGAAATACATTCTAATGGATCCAACTAGATCTTTGACTCAATTACCCATGAAAGATAAACTTTTCATTTGACTTTATGATTTAGGTCGTAAGGAATCCCTTTCTTTTCAACCAAACTTTAAATTTCTAGCAATCTTTCTGGTAGTGTCAATGCTTGTAACAAAAATGATATCTATCATGCTTATGTCTCTTCTTTTGGATTTGAGTATATGACATATTAGCCTTCAAGTGTCCTTTATTGCCCTTAGCATTCCTCTTAAGTGATTTTCTTTAAAATTTTGACTGGCCTATGAGATTAACTGAGTGAATTTCTTGTATATTAGATCTACTTTCATCTTGAATAAGCATACTTTGTAATTTAACCATATTTCATTTATCTTTAATAGTGTTATAGTTTATTTAGAATGAGCCATATTCAAGAGGTAAGGAGTTAACAATATATTGCATAAAAAATTTTCACTCACATTCATTCCTATGGTATTTAATCATTTCAATAATGTAATCATGCATGGTACATGAATTATCAAACTTCATGATTATCAACATACACATTAATGTCTCAGCACATGACTTATCATCAGGCTTATAATAAGATAATTCCTTCACAAATTTCATAAATTTCTTTGCATTATCAATTTTGAGAATTATTGGCTTAATGATTTTTTGCTTTAGTTATTCTCATAAACATTAAGCTAAGTCTATTTAAATTTTCTCAAGCATCATAGAAAGACTTTTATTCATTACTATTAATAGCAATAATAACAGTGTGCATATCATTAAGAAGTATCAAATTAAGATTCAAGGCACCTAAATGGAATTGAATTTGCTCACTCCAATCATTCAAATTAAGCCCATTAAATTGTATAATAGATGAAGCTTGCGAAAGAAGTGTAACAAAAGTAGATGGGGAAAATTATTAAATACTCACATATTAATTATTTGAGTTATAAATACAAAGACATAAAATAGATTCATATAACATTTATATAATCACATAAATGCATATTAAAGTTTTCTTTGCATGATATTGCAATACACAATAATAAACATAGTTGATGGTCAATATAAAGATCACATAATCAGAAATTATATATACTTCAATTAAATATGTTTGCTATTTTTGAATATACTAAATACATATAACCAAGTATATTAATTAACCACAATCATATTCATTGCCATAAATTAACTAATCAACCTTTCAACAATCCTTAAATAATTTATAACTATTGAACTTTAATTACTCATGATAAATTTATAATGTTTCATTATGTCATTTCATTATTAGCATCACATGCTCATGAATAATTAAATAAATTTAATTTGACATTTACAAAATTTTCTAATTCGATCAATTTGTTGATTAAAGAATTATGCTTAATATAAATATCAAATTTAATAAAATAACATAATTATTTCACTTGAATGAAATACATAAAAATTTATTATGATTTTTATATATGTAATTTTCTTAACACACAAATAATTAATTTGTTAAGAAAAATGCAAAGATATAAGTCTTCTGAAAATTAAAAAGTATGCAAACCATTATTATACTTATATATTAATAAATCATTAATTAGCTAAAATAACACTAGGCTTACTTAACCATTTTGCTTTTATTTAAGAGAAATAAAATCTCATCAAGCAATGAATAAATCAATAAATAATAATAGGGGGATTTACATTCATATCACACAATTGTTATGTATTTACATATATAATACTTAAATTTCAATTTTTACATATATAACACAATAATTTTTAATATCACATCAAAAATATCATCATCACTAACTTTTTAAAAATAAATTATACTTTTTTGAACATAGGAAAGTGTTAGATAAGTAAATATCTAACTTTAGGTGTTAGATATATAAATACATAAGAATTGTATGGTATGTATGTAAATCTTCCATAATATTAATCATATAGCACCATTTAAATATTGTATTACCACAATATTAATTTTAACAATATGCTGTAATATTTAGAAGAAACAATAAATGAGTTTTTTAGTGGAAAATCACAAGTTCACAAATCGGGCTATGATATTCTTAAGCATGCAAACAACATAATTATATAAACACTTAATTTCAAGAATTTGAAGAGAGTGATTTTCGCAAAACTTCGATTTCTCTTCTTTTTCTCTAACAATTTTCTTTTATGTTGTAGTTATCTTTTTGGAGAGATATTTATATATTAAAGGGTAGGAAGATGATCGGTAATTTTTTCTATGAAAAGATACTTTATTTGATGAAACGATTCATAAATGATTGATCAAAGCCTTTCTTAACCAATAGATTTTTAAGTACATAATTAATTATTAAATAATAAATTAAATAATCATTAATATGAACCATACTTTATAAGTAATGATGTATTTATTAAATATATAATTCTAACTAAGTATTCAAGAATAAAAAAAGTCAACATGTCGATACTTTTTCAAGATTGATTGGTTCCTACTTTTATTGATTATTACTTGCCGAATGTGAATTATTCATCATTCATACTGAATGTGAATTATTCATCATTCATAGCTTATGTTCATTTAATAAAATTAAATGATAAAAATATGTATTACATAAAGTTTCAAAATAAAGATGCCTTCATTAGTTTTTTAAGATTCTTTCTCTAAAAATTACTAGAAATTTGGTCGTTATGCAGATTTAGTCTTAAAAGAGTGAAAATTCTAGCATTATTACGCATCATTGAATAATTGCATAATAGTTGACTTAGATATATTCAATTTTATAACTTAGCCATTAAGTATAGAAAGTTTCATGCTAATTTCAATTTTGATGACATTATATTTATTTCTCATAAAAATATCAACTCTGCTCAACCGTGAACTCATGAACTCACTCACAACAAAGCATTCTATTCTTCAATTAACCGTGAACTCACACAACAATGCTAACTCCTACTAAACTAACCACTTTCAATTCCTGAATCTGCATGGGTTTATCAAGGTAAAACGACATTTTTCACCCAAATGGGCACCAAAAATAGCCTTACAACGCAGCCAACCGTCCCCCTCTGCTGCAACGTTCAGGATATTCTAAATCGCTGGTCTTCCTCTCTACCATGAGCTGAACTCACAACAAAGCATTCTATTCTTCAATTATACTACAGAGCTGCTTTTCAGAAATTTTCTCAAAACATCTTTCAATCCAACGCAAAAGTTTTGTTTTAGATCCAACTTCATTTGTTAGATTGCATGACGTCGTATCATGATCACACTTTACCATAGATTAAGAATTTTTTATGTTTGAGGGGGGCTGTGGGCGGCGAATTACTCCTGAAATATGACGTCGTAAAATTTTTAGTTGTATTATACTACATAATATGAGAATATGACGACATATAAGATATTGAAATATTCTTGGGGTGTCCCCAACATAATTAAACTATTATTTTAACAAATCATATTTCTATCAAACTTAACTATTTTACTATATCCTCAATAGGACGTGGAATTGCAAGCTCTTCTGCTACCTATATGTATATCTTAATACCACTCCTTTGGAGAACCAACTAAGAAAGAACAAGTTTTCATGGCAATTGTGCTTCTTATCTTCCTTTTTTTGTGTTCCTTAATCCTCACAAAATTCACTAATGGAAGAAGAAAAAGAGCCAACATGAAGCTTCCGCCAGGTCCAAGAAAGTTTCCAGTCATAGGAAATATGCACCAAATAAGTAATCCACTTCACCAATCTCTCAGAGTTCTCTCAAATCATTACGGCCCTCTCATGCATCTCAAATTCGGTGTCTTCCCAACTGTTATTGTTTCCTCGGCCGAAATGGCAGAACAATTCCTTAAAGTTCATGATATCGATTGTTGTAGCCGCCCATGCACCACCTATTCAAATAAAACATCTTATGGAGGCTCTGATATCGGCTTTTCTCCATATAATGAAAAATGGAGAGAGCTTCGAAAAATTGCCACTCTTGAGCTCTTTAGTGCTAAGATTGTCTCATCCTTTCAACCACTGATGGAGTTAAAAATCAAGGACTTCATCACAACAATATCTTCTTTAGTTGAGGCTTCTTCTCCAATAAATCTTTCTGAGCTTCTCACCCTTCTTGCCAACAACATGATATGCAAAATAGCCTTGGGTAAGAGCCACGAGAAAGAGAAGAAAAATAATAGTGGACTCCTGATCTACAAGAACTTTTTTTCTAATAAGGAAAAAGTGACAAATGGATTCTTTGTGGTGGGTGATTTCTTCCCACTGATGGGTTGGATTGATGTGCTCACGGGAAGGAAAGCAAAGCTTGACAAGTATTGTAGAGACTTGGATTATATAATTGAAGAACTCATAAAAGATCGTTTGAGTCGAGAAATCAGTGAACATTAAAAAGATCATAACATCTTGGATACGTTGCTTAACTTGAAGAAGAATGGTTCAAACAATCTCACCTGGAATAATATCAAGGGAATCATCATGGTATGTATTTTCATATTTATCCTTATAATCATATATATATATATATATATATATATATATATATATATATATATATATATATATATATATATATATATATATATATATATATATATATATGCATGAAAAGAAAAAAAAAACTAAAACAATATGAGTCCATACCTCAAGTTCTACTACTCTTATGAATTGGCCCAATCTTTTCGCTACCACTATAAATCTCAAAAAAAAAAAAAGGAAGAAAAAAGAACAAAATAAAAAACATTTTCATACTTTCATTTTGGTGGAAGCCCACCAAAATACGGATTACAAACTCAAACATTGAGGAAATAAAAAAATTAATTTGTTTAATCCTAAAGGCTTTTATGTGAAGTGGGATATATATATATATATATATATATATATATATATATATATATATATATATATATATATATATATATATATATATATATATATATATATATTGTATTAGGTATATAGATCTTTCTAAAAATTAGTTTCCAATAATTGTGGAAGTTATTTTGGAATTGTTTCATAACCAGTTTCATGTAAGATTTAATAAAGTTCAAGTATAAATCATGTTAAATAATTTTGTTTGAGGTATCTGAATTCAACATGAAGTCCAAATTTTATATCATTTTTAAGATATAATCATAATTTTTATTAAATAAAGAAAAATACAATATTTAATATATGTTGAGTGACTTGAAAAGTTAGATCTCAAAAATAATTAAAAGGTCATAGTTGCAATGCCTAAAAATCTTCAAAAATCAATAATCCTTAAAGTTATACTAAATCCAAATTTATGAATTTGAAATATTTAATGTTATATAGCCATTCAACCATTTAATAGTTTGAAAACACTAATAATTTTCATTATTCATGTAGAATATTTTCATAGGTGGAACTAAGTCTTCAGCAACAACATTAACATTGACAATTTCCGAGCTAATGAAAAATCCAAGAGTCATGAAAAATGCTCAAGAAGAAGTAAGGAAGATTGCTAGAACAAATAATAAGGTAGATTGGAATGATGTTCATTGCCTACACTACCTCAAGCTGATAGTGAAAGAAACATTAAGGCTTCATAGTCCATTTCCACTTTTGGTGCCCAGAGAAGTCTTAAATAGTTTTAACGTTGAAGGTTATGATATAGAGCCCAAGACTAGAGTAATCATCAATGCTTGGGCTATTTGTAGAGATGAGAAGTATTAGGATAAACCAAAAGAATTTTTCCCAGAGAGATTTATGAACACATCTATTGATATAAAAGGTCATGACTTTTAGTTCCTTCCATTTGGAGCTGGAAGAAGGATTTGCCCTGGTATGAACATAGCTATGACATTTATCGAGCTTGTCCTTTCCCACCTCCTTTATGCATTTAACTGGGACTTTCTCCCTGGGATGACTCAAGAGGATTTGGATATGAAGAAAGCTAGCGGATTAGTATCAAAGAAGAAGCATCCACTAATTCTTATGGCTAGTAGATACAACTCTATTATGACATAGAAAAGGTCTATGTTTATATTTTAATGAGAAATTCTAGTGTTGCAATGTTTGGTCTTATAATTCATCAAGTTTAGTTAAGGTAAGGAAATGTTTATTTTTATATGATTTTATATGTTTGTAGTGAATGAGAATGTTTTTATCTTCCTTGATTCAATGGTATGATTAAGGTCTCATTTAATGTCACTATTTATTATTATGTTTATCATTGTGGATTGATAATGAGGCACTTTAACAATGTAGAACGGATGATCGTTTATTAAAAATCAATTCCATCAATGGAGAAAACCAAATTTCATGGGTATTAAGGAAGTCTATGAGGTGATGTTAATCCAATTTAATTAATCTTCATTATGATATACTTTATTCACTTAATTAACATTCAGCTTGATATCAAAAACTTTAAATGGTTTCTTCAATTATAGACCAAAGACTTCATCAATGGCTATCAATGTTGAGCTATTATTGGCGCATAATTGACATATCTAGGCATTTCACATGCTCATGAGCCTATTGGATAGCCATTTCTAAGCCTGATGAGTCCATTAGACTAGCAAAGAGTTGGGACTATAGGGTTTGTTATTATTCTAAGAGAATGTGTGATTTGAGACATTCATTATTTGCATGGATTTAAAAGAATTTAATAAAATAAGTTAAGAAAAAAACTATCTCAATGTTTTTCAATATGACCTCATAATACATACTCTAGGTATATGTAAAGTATTAAATTCCTAATTAACTTTAAAACTCTAACTTTGCCCTAGAGAGCTTTTATGTAATCTCTGGTTTCACTCCATCCTTTTTTGAAAATTCTTAGTCATGTGACTTCTCCCTCCTTTTTGAACTAGTAGTTATAGTACTCAAACCTTAGATAATTCCACAATTCTAATTGCTACATAAATTTCCATTTGCATATCATTGATTTTCCTCATCCAACCATATATGTTAATTATAAATTGACCCATTTTCATATCCATTAAAGTTAGGTTACACTAAGATAGTTTTCAATGATCCAACAAGTCCATTTCAATAGGTTCCATCTTCTAATAAAATGGTTGTTCCAATGATAATATTATATTGTCCCTCAATGATTGATTTTTAATGTCTTTTTACTTTCAATATTCTTTTGGCTCTAAAGAAGATAGTGTGCTTTGAGGTTTTGTAGATAATGAATAAATAAAGAGAAACATTCTTTTAGGAGGATGATTATTAATAAATAAAGGATTAACTATAGATTTTTCCATCTTCTTAGCACTTCATCTTCTCAATTCAAAGGCATTCCTTGGGCATTAGTCACATAGAAATATTTATCTCTCCATTGGGAGAAAAAAAAATTATTAAGGATAGAAGTAAAAGGTCTCTAACAGATTGATATTGCAATGGCTCTCATAATATAGAAAAAGAAGATAATTTATTATACATAAATAAATAGTCTTAGGATCAATGATAAACTCCTAAAAAATCTTATTATTACGAAGTTCTCGTTGGTCATGGACTATAGCCAAAGTAATCAATAATAATAATTGAATCAACCTGATTGAAGTTCCTTATCAAAAATCTTATGCTGACTCAAACAAGGGAACTATAGATCATGGGGTTGTTACAACATTCATAGCACAAAATGAAGCATAAATTTGTCACTCATTATAGTTATTATTTTTTGTTGTTTCATAATTTAAATAATTTGTATCGATTTTTCAATTTATTTAAAATTTTTATTTTTCCTTACAACATTCATACTTATATAAAGAAGTATCCAACATGAGTCCATCATGTAAACAAAAAAAAAAAAAAAAAAAAAAAAAAATCAATAAGTGTAAATTGGGTGATTCACAAAGAAATCAATTATATTATGGGTTTTATTTTTTCTTCACTGCAACTTGGCAATGCTTCATATGTTAAACATGAAAATATCATCATGCATAGATCATATACTTCAAAATCATTTAAGACCTATACATAAAATTATACGATTATATATATATATATATAGTCAAGCCACGAAATATACATTTCATGTGAGAAAGAAACCAATAATCTTACATTACGGTAATGTTTTTATATATTCATTCTACTTATAGGTTTTATCTATTTATTGAATCAACTTTCTCTCTTGTCTCCACTGCATAGAAATGATGAATAAAATGTCATTTTCTCACTTTGATTCCCTTTGTTATATTATGACAAAAATACAATCTCAAGCATTAAAATAAAACTTTTCACTAAAGATAAGATGTTAAAACCATTACAGAATTTTGTTAAAATATAATTAATTTTATAAATTATAATTTAATTTAATAAGAAATTTCAATAAAAGTTTTCACAAAATAATTATAATTATATTGAACATGAGCATACCATGGCAAAAATAAATAGTTTATGTATTCCCTTATAATAAAAAATTATAAAGATAAATATATATATTTTTGGTAAATATCATGATGAATTATTTTATGATTCCTTTGGCTAAGTTAAGACCAAAGCTAACATAGTATTCTTAATCGTTAGGCTATATCCAACTTTCTACATACTACAACAGGAAGGATCAAAGGTATAAACTGCATAGGTCTAAGAAAAAATAAATAGTACTTATGGAAGGCTCCTACTATATTTGACCAACTAATAGGAAGAAAAATAAAACATAAAAACCAACATCTCCAAGAAAAAATAAAAATGTTACAAGTGAAGAGATGCTGATGGAAGCCACCCAAACCTAAGCAATATAAAACCTATTTAATAATTTTAGACAATATAAAAACCCATGACATATTTAGCAAAAATTAGTAGGCAGAGAAAGTTTAGAAAGCTACACCATAATCTCAATGTAACCAAATTGATATTAAAGGTGTTCTACGCTTATGATCGTACAATACTTTATAACTATCCATTCTAATATTTGAATAAAAACCCACCGTCTCTTAGCTTTGGTAAAGCACGAAGGAATGGATCAAGTTCAATCCTTGGGCTGTTTATACTAAGAAAGTAAGGGGACCCGTGTGGGTGATGAATGTGGCTAGGCCCTCGTGGGATTAGTCACAACGACATCCCCACCCACAAGATGGGTGGGGTGTTGGGTGGATACCCATTGCAAAAAAAAAAAAAAAATTAGAATAAAAATTATTAATTAAAGCAAATTTAGTCAACGTTATATGGTCCTCCCATCTACCTACAAAATCAAGTACGCATAAATTTAATAAATTCTCTAGTATTTGTATGACTCTCTTAGATTTCTTATCTATTTAGGGATAAAATACTATATTTAAATTTGATTTGGTGCATAGACTTTGATTATCTATATTAAAAATTGGAGAGGGAGGATGGCTTTAGACATTTTTTTCATGCTTGGCCGAGCCCCTTTCCTTTTTTTTCTTCCTTCTTCTTTTCCTTGGCATTTCTTTCCTTGGAGAAAGCAAAGTCTCCTTTTGCTTTTGCTTGGTTTGGTGGCCTTCAATTGATAGCAGCCATCTAATCTTCTACAAACCAAGAGGTGGAATGAGGCATATGGAAGAGGGGAAGTGAGACTTGCCTTCTTCTTATGCATTTTCAAATTTGCTTCTTTTGAATTCCGTTTTTCCTCTTCTTTTTTTAATTTTATTTTTTGTGATTTATGACATCATCATCATAGTGCCTAGACTAATGTATGGCTGCCCACCTCAAACTTAATGTGGATTTGAGGTCAAGTTTGATCCCATTTGACTTTGATTGGAAAATTGAATCCAAACCAAGTATTTGAATTCAAAATGTTTTGTTTTAATTTAATTCTTATAATTTTAAGTTTAATCATATTCAATTGATGATCAATTGAGTTTTGATATAATTAATTCATTTAATTTTGAATTAATTTTGAATTTTATTTCATTTTGACCCATTTAGCCTAAATGGGTTAAGTTTGGTTCCAATTGAGTTCAAATGGCCAATTTGACTCAATTGGATTGGGTTGGACTCCAATCATGCTTGATCACATGTGTGAGATGATTTGGAGTGGTTGATTTCATTTAATTTTAATTTGATTTCAATTTGAACCCATTTGACCCAAAGTGGGCTTAATGGGTTAAGCTTGGGTTTCATTTGGGTCAAATGACCAATTTGACCAAATTGGACCCAATGGTGGGTTAGATTATGTTTGATTATTATTTCAAATTGAATTAATTTCAATTTGATATGGGTTTGAACCCAATAGGACCCATTTAGGTTCATTTAGACTAAGTGGTCAAATGAACCCAATTATGATCTAAATGAATTTGAATTTCTTTAGGTTTTTGACTAATCATGTTTATTTGATCATTTGGAACATTTTGAATTATTTAATTTCTTTAAATTCTTGGTGGGTTGACCTTTGACTTGGTGGGACGCACCTAAGTCAAATCTATGTCAAATGGGTTGACTAGATTTGACTTTGATTTGGTTTTAGATTCTTTCATTTATTTTAATTTGATTTCATTTTAGTTTATTTGGATTTGATTTGAGTTAATCCAAATTTGAAATGTGGGTTGATTCCACCTAAGCCCATTTGGTTAGATCAAACCCAAGGATGATGTCCTAGGTCACTAGGTATAGTGTCATAAGCACTGAATTAATAGATTCATATTTGAGATTAGGACATCCTAATTAATAATTTCAGAGTTCAAATTAATCTCATTCAAAAATGAGATCAACAAATGGACACCCAATATGTGTAGTGCATTGACTAGAGTACACTGCACATATTGGCGTTGACCGAATTGATTAACATTACAAGCATAAGCTTAGGGTTCAATTTCAAAATTTTGATTTTGATTTCAATTTATGTTTTAATTGGATTTGATTATGAAAGATAGGAATATGTATTCCTATACTTATTTTAGAATGATTCACTCTTAGGAACTTAAATTCACTAAGTTCTAAGATGGATGTCATTAGGAATGGACCCAAAGGATGGTCTAATCCTAATGCAATTAATGTGCTCAAAGAAAATGCCTTCAAGGGACTTACTCTTGTATGAGAATAGTAGTTGGAAAGGATGTCAATGTGGACACTTACTCCTAATCCATATTACATGATAAATTATCCAGGGAAAGATACCATTAGGGTATTTACTCTTATCTTGTTAGCTATTAGGAAGGGGTCTTTGGAGACTTGATTCCAACCTAAATAGCTAAGTTAGGGAAAAGGCGCTTGAATAGCTTAATCCTAATCCTCAATATTTTGACTACTAAGCAAGGGTCTCATGGACTTAATTTCTGTTTGAGTAGTTTATAGGAATGGGGCCTTCAATGGCTTAATTCCATTCTTTTAGTTTCTTTGAAAGGAGAGGGTCTTAATGACTTTATCCTATCCCTATAAGGATGCCTACTAAGGGACTTACTCCTTTATGATTGGTTAATAAAAACAGGTCTTCATAACTTCATTCCTTCTCGAGTAACCATAATGAGGAAGACGGATCTTAATGACTTATTCCTAGACCTCAGATTTTGGCTAATAGGAAAGGGGTCTTCATGACTTATTCCTAACCTTGGTAGCATATGTGACAAGAAAGGTGTCTTCATGACTTATTCCTATTATTATCTTTTAGAAAGAATGCCTACTAGAGGACTTATTTCTTTCTAACTTACTATTAGGAAAGGGCCTTCAATGGCTTAATCCAATCTTAACAGCTTGAGTGGGGGAAAGGGGTCTTTGATGATTTGATCCTAAACCTCATATTTTTGTTTTAACTTAAAGATAGGGGTATCAATGATTTATCCTAACCTTAGTCACTTTAGAAGGATGCCTATTGTGGGACTTACTCTTATGTGATTATCTATTATGATAGGGCCTTCAATGGCTTAATCCATCCTAAATAGCAAAGGAGTGGAAAAGGTTCATGACTTAATCCATTCCTCAAAAATTTGGCTAATAGGGATGGGGTCTTCATGAGTTATTTCTATTCTAAATAGCCTGTGTGACATGAAAGGGATTTTAATGGCTTAGTCCTATCATGTGAACAATAGGAATGGTGCCATGAAAGGCTTGCTCCACACCTATGGGAAGTTATAAGAAAGGTGCCACACATGGGGCTTACTCCCATCTTAAGGAAAAATAAAAGTTATGACATAATAGGGTTACTTTGAATTTATGAGAATGGTGCATAAAAGCTTAATCCAAAATCATAAAGAAAAACATAAGAAAGGTGCCACAAAGGGATTGCTCCCAACTCAAGATATGTATAGGAAAGGAACCATGAAGAGCTTTCACCTAACCTGTATAATATGGGTGAGGAAAGGGGTCAAAGTGACTTAATTCCTAATCCTCAAAAGTTTTGACTAATAGGAAAAAGTTAAATGTATTTGATCTTTACTTGATTAGTTTATCTTGATGAAAGGCAATGGAAGGTTTGTTTTCATTACATGATTACACTAATACCTCTTACACATGAAGAAGTTTAGTGAAGAAGGTTTAAAGATTTGATGTATATTTTTGAAGGAGGATTTGGGTATATTTTGGACCTAGTGCTTTATTATGCCATGAGCATAGAAGTTCATCATTTTTTTTTAATCTCAAAGTTACATATAACCAGCTAGATGTCTAATTCACTCTAGGTAAGACATCATAGAGTACTGCCTTAGAATTTTTATCTTTTTGAGGTTGCATGTGACTGTGTAGTTCTTTAGGCAGTAAGAACAAAAATCTACCAGTGCTCCTTAAATGAAATTTCTTTTTCTTTTTATTTAGTCATGTATTTCATTTTTCTTTTTTGTGATATAAATCAACAACTTATATGGCCTTCTCTTGGATTTAATAATGATCAATAGATTCTGTTGAAGCTTTCTAAAATGAATGAGAATCAAAATAAACAAACTCTTGGATTCTCATGGATACATTTTTTTATTCTTTTGTCCCTAATCAATAAGGGAATTGAAAGGTTTAACTTATTAGAGAAATTAAGATTCTCCTCATAAATTTAAAATTGAATTTCTTAAGTTAATTTATTGTTCTTTAAAGGTTTTATGAGATGATATTTCATAAATGGCTTTGATTAATTTCTTATTTTGTATTTTTGATCTTTCTAAATTTTTTCACATCACTTTGAAGTTTCTTTTCTTTTCTTTTCTTCTTTTCATTTATTCATCATTTTTAGCAAGATTTTCAATATAACTCTCTGCTTAATTGAAAGTGAGATTATAAGAAATCTTGATCATGACCTTTTGATAAATTGTCCCAATATTTTGAGACTGAATGATATGACTATATAACATAACATTCTTGTAAGGATTCTGATTGTCATATCATATGCTTTCAATTTTTGTTTTTAGAATTATTTTGATTTGATGATTTTTAGATAAGTTATCCTTAAATAGGATAATCTTATGCATGAAAGTCTTTCTAATTTTGAAATGAAGTATGGGTAATATGAACCCATTTTCATAGTAAAGATTTTATCTTAGTCCCAAGATGTGGGTCACATGGATTTGATCTTTTTCTTTTCACTTTCTTTTTCTTTTTATCATTCATTTTCATTTTTTTATGTTAGCTAACCAAGAAGAGTGTTTTCTTCTCATGTAAAGCCATCATTTTCTAGCTTTTAGTTTAGTAGAATTTTGCTTTTCTTTTGGAGTTCGACCATAGTCATCAATAGACTTAGTTTATTGAAATGTCATCAAACTTAAGTTTATGGGCCATTACATATGGAGATCATTTCAATTTATTTCTAGACAAGTAGTCTTTAAACTCAAAAGAAAGTTTGATCAAGTCATCAACATTTGACTCATTAAAGAGTTATATCATTGATATCAGTTGTAAATCAACTTTTGTTATTATTTATTTATTTATTTATTTGTTTCTTTCAACTTGTCAATTATGGATTTAGATTCCTCTTCAAATTCTAGGGGTGCATCTTGAACTTGAAGACTATGTAAATCTCCAGACACATCTAAATAACATTCATTCAATATGTTAGAGTGCCTTTGAAGAAAAAGTCAGGACCCTGACTACTTAACAATTTTCAACTTGCAATGGCTCTATGGTTCCATAACTTTTCTTGCTAATGTTTATAGGCCACTTGCAATGAAATCAGAGTATACTCAATTGAATCTTTGGCATACAAAGGATATGGACCCTTGGAAAAGAAGATCCATTATCTCTTTTAACTTGCCATGTGAGCTCACCCAACATGGCAAAGGTCATGATGACAAAGTATGAGATATTTGATTATTTATATTTAGCTAGGGACAATTCTTAACTTATGACCCTACCACTTTATTTTGATGTGGAGGAGTATAAAGTTTAAATTGTCCATATGCTAAGAAATTTCAGACTTCATCATTTTGCTCTTAGATATAGTCCTTCCATCACTTTACTTTTCTTTATTTCTTCTGTTCTTTTATTATTTCTTTCTTTTGGTTAACAATTTAATTCTTTGTGAAATGTTACATTTAATTTTTCTCCTTAATACAACATTTACTAGGAGATTGGATTTATTCAACTTTTTTGTTTGAATACAACATCTGATGTGATTCAAATCTTTATTTGGGTTGATTGATCATATTGCATGATTCAACACTTCAATTTCTTTTACATCATTTAATGGAACGAAAGCTTTAGTGAGGTCATTTAGGATTGGCAAAATGATATTCCCAAAGACTCTACACTTTTGAATTATGGATGGAAATGACCATCCTTTCATAATTATTATTTTTCTTCTTTTTCTTTCATTTAATTTAATGTATTTCTTTATTTGGGGTTGGACCATCTAAGAGTATTAAAGATGTTCATGAATTCCTAAGTTTTTTTTGTAATGTTTAAGTTTTTTTTATCTTCAACCAACTATGTGATTGAGATTAAGTTTTTTTTTTAAGTTGAGTTTTTAAGATTAAATTTTCATGAAACTGAAAACTTCTTTCTTTATTTGATTGAATTTACATTACACCATCTCATCAAAGTTCAATTAGAATTTGGCATATATAAATTCACTTTCATGTTTAGAATTGATGTTGACCGATGCAACCTGATCAACAAGTATTTTGGAGATTTTCTTCTTCTAAATTTTCCACATCAACCAAGATGTTAATAAGTTCTTAGTAGTCTATCTTCATCATAAAAGATAACCTTAGAATCCTTTTATAGTGGAATGCCATATCAGGAAGTTGCTTATAATTAAAGTAGGCAAATTACATGATTATGTAATGCCTTGCTTAATGGTAATTACATTTTTTTATTCCTTTTCATTTTTTTATTTCTTTTATTTCATTTCATTTTTTTTTCTTTTTTAATAAAGCATTATGATGCTTGATTGCAAGCAACTTCTCTAAGATGAGCAAGATAATACATTTTAAAGATGACTTATTTGTCATTTCTTTTCAATGTAATTTGAGTTGGTATGACTCTACCATTTTGAATTTGATTTCAATAATTTCTCTTTTGATATGGAGGAAAGGTAGGTCTAACTCTATCCTCAATAGATCAATAGACCTCATGATCTATTCATTTGGAGGATCATCATTTAAAAGAGGACCCTCTAGGGTAGATGATGTGCTATTAGAAAGTCAAGTTTGATCTATACTTTTTATAGCACATACAAGATTAGAGGTAATCTCCTTGCAATAAAATCTTTGACCACTAACAATGTCAGAAATTTATATTTTCATTCTTCATCTATCTTTTGAGGAAAAGTAAATGAAGAACAAAAATAACACTTCTTGTGTTGGACACCATGTAGATCCACAGATGTTCTTATTAGGGTGATCGGGTATGACATTGAGGAATGATGTACTATCTTGAGAGACAGAAGTCACCATCCTACAATGGACCTAATCACCTTAATAAGGACTCCTAAGGACTATGGGTCTTCGGATGTACTAGAGATTCTTCCCCTATTTTACATGGAAGAGTAAAGTAGTGTTTATTTTAAATTGGGTTCGTTAAGTTCCCTATGGAATAGTTAATTACATCTTAAGGAATGAGATTTCTTAGGAATACTCTCGATTAAGGTAAATGATCATTGTCTCCAAAGATTTAAAAGAAAGGACTATCAATCAATTGGTTTATTATTGGAAGATCAGGTGGGATTGATCAAGAGGGAGAAGTTATTATCGAAGCCAAAAGGAGATAAGTAGAGGATGCTTATGATGCTAGGAAGCCTAGTAAGCATCCCAAACTATCCAATGGTTGGGCATTACATTTTTGAAGTTGAAGGGAATTATTTGTTTGAGTAAAATTTTTATTAGAAATCTAGGACTTACAATTCCATGATAGAAGATCATGGAAATGCCTAAGAGGTGAGAATTTATGCTTATAGCCAGCAAAGGGAAGTAGCAACCTCTGAACCTAAATCTAGGGAGCTTTACAGGGCCAAAGCACAACCTAAATCTAAGAAAAATGGGTATATGGTTTACCTCCACAAGAGAGGATAAACCACCCGACTATTGACTTACAACTCCCTGGGGGTGGCAGCAACTAACTCCTCCTATGATTTTAAATAAATGTAGGCAAGTCATATACTTTTGCAAGATAGCTAAGTTGTTATTTATTTAGAAAGAGACTAAGTCCTTAAACACACTCCCTAAGAGACTAGATCATGTAGGGCATGATTAATGACTTAAATCTAATGCAAATTTTATTATATTTTATTTTCATTTTGGACAATTCATTTGACACGAGCTATGGATTCATATGCCTAATGCATGGTAATTTGGTTATGGGCCAAAATTAGTAAGAAGGAGGTGTGTTTCCACCATGGCTCTCAAAGATCAAGCCAAGTTCCCTGACAAAGGTGGAAGCCCTCCATAAGGACAAAGGTGGAAGCCCTCCATAAGCAAGAGTGAAGCAAGATGTTTAGTTATGCATGATGTGAAAATATACAACATCTAGCTAAGGGATTACTAAATATTTTATCTTGATTTACAACCTAGGATTTAGGTGAGGTTATGAGTTGTTAATTTTTAATTTTGAGTTATTTAATTGGATAAAAAATTTATTTTTTCCTAAGAGCCTAATCGCATCCTGGTCATTCAACAAAGAAAAGAAGAAACTAGAAAAAATATGTCATCTTAATGCACAAGCTAAACAAACATCAAATAATTTATAAAGCTACTGCAAAAGAATAAAAGGCCTTTGTAGTCAGGCTCCACCGCACAAACCTGAAAAGAAATGGCTAGTCGAGCTCTACCCTTATACAACCCAAATTATAAATGAATTAATTATAATAAAAATGAAATCATTATTATGGGGGTCTTCATTCTTCATTTCTTCATTTCTTCTTTCTTCTTTCTTTTTTTTTCTTTCCTCTTTCTTCTTTTGGTTGGTTGGAATGTGGTTGCTCCAAAAGCTTCACATGGTACATAAGACATAGTCTTATGACCAATGTTCATCCTAATCCCCCATAACATTCATTCCAAATCTTAATTGCAAAATTACATGAAAATGGGAAAAGTAAATTTAACTAAAACTTACAAAATAGAGATTAGCTAAACAAACCATACAATCCCAAGCATGTATATGAATAAATTGGACTTAGCACCCCACACATGGGTAACCAAGTCCACCTAGCCTATTTTAGATTATGCTTAGGGGTATAAGCAACCTGCACAGTAAAAAGTATTAATATTTTTATTATAGCACCCCTTAAGCACAATCTCCTGCATAAGATAATGATTAGACTAAGAGTATCCTACCATTTAGTCTACACACATACACCCTAACATACAGACTAAAATATTACTTCATAAAATAAAATCAAAACCATGCACCCTAACATAGACTAGAAATGGTGACTTAGTTTAAGTGCTTGTGTGGTATGTCTTAGCTAGGCTTTAAGGTTTGAATTTTCTAAGTGTGAAAGGTTCAACTTAGAGGGTGGTTTCATTTAAGTGATTTAGTTGATTTATTAATTTTATTTGATGATTTGATTTATTTTGAATGAACCTACACTTAATTACTAAGTGTTGTAAAGAGAGGAAAAGAGAAGAGAACTTCTCTTCCTCCCTACCTTAAGTAATTTCTAAGGTAGATTCATTAGTGATTTTTCTTTAGTGAATATTTTATTATGTGTTTTAATTAATCCTAAGTTTAGATTTACTCTAAATCAACCTATTCAAATAAGAAAGGCATTTTAGGATTAATTAAAGTGAACTAATATTACAAAACACACAACCATTTATTTCTTTCCAACATGTGTGACATGCATATAGATGAATCTTGAGCATATCTATACATACAATGAAAATATTTAGCACACCTTAATGATGAATGCTAAGAGATGTTACTTAAGAAAATTTAGATGCTTCATGATGCATGATTTTGTAAAGTAGAAAAGAGAGGGATTCTTTTATCCATTAATGAGAGGCACATTTACATGTATGAATGACATAGGTGAGTATGACGTCATTTATTTTCTACACCAGGGATGTAAGGTATAAGACCTACTTGGGGCTACTTAAAACCTCGCAATCCTGAGATGTCCAGACTAACATACCACTTTTCTTAAATACATGTGCATGTAGAAAAAGAAATGAATGGAAAAGGAATCATGCAAAAGGTTTATGTTTGTTTATTTTGTATGCAATTTACATGTGTAAATGTGAAGGTCCTTCTAAATGATAACATAGGAATGAATAGGTTTAAGCAAGTGTTGTGTTCTTTTAAAATGAACTATATACTTTGCAAATCCTACTCAAAACTATGTTAAAAGAGAAGAGAAGGAAAGTCACATAATGCACATCTTATGTTATAATCACATGCAAGCTTATAAGTAATTATAAGTAACATTCCTTTCATTTATAACCTTTGATTTATAGATTTTTAAAAATACTTTTAGATTTAATATTGATAATAGCCACTCATATTCTTACTTTAGCCAAAATATGCAATTTGATATAAAGAAAATATTTCATTTTAATTTATTTTTCAAAAGATATGAATGCATGAGTTCACATGACGAACAACATTTAACATACTTGGAAAGAGATAAAGTGATGTAAGCATGTAATTTCATTCACCCTAATTAGTTCTTAAAGACAATCCTATGGAATAAGATTATTTAAAGAGAATCAACATTTCTTAAAGGGATTTTTATTTTTGTTTTGAGTTTGATTTAAGAAAATATGAAAAGTGTGTTTTCTAGTCCCAAATCATTTCCCTCATGTGTGTATTATTTTAGTTTAATTTTTAAAACCATTAAGTTGATTTTATATTTTTTATGTTAAGGTGTAAATTAGATCCATTAATTACCTCTTACCTACACCTCTTTAACATAATTATTCAAAAATTTGTGAGCCAACATATGATATACAACCACATGGAATTTAAATTAGCAATGCTCCTAAGAAAGAAAGGGGCCTAATGCAATTGGCTCACAATTATTGATTAATTAAGCTAAGAGGTTTAATTAAGTACTTTCGTAACCTTCCCACACATGTGAGTTGGAAATGATTTCCTTAACACCTAAGGACCTACCTAGCAAAGGATTGATTAAGTTCATATTGATTTTAAAATTTTGATTAAGCTAACTAAGTAGATCATTAGTAGATTAATCCTTAATTATGTTTGGATTAAGGAAAAAAGGGGGTTTAGGGAATAGCTTAAGGAAAATATCCCAAAATTATTTCATAAAGCTCCTAATCACTTAAATAATGTTTAATTATCTTAATCGAATGATTAAACCACTACTCACATGCTTAATTATCTTTAATTATATTAAGAGAGTGATTAGGATTCATTAAGATTTCTAATTAACTCATTAATAAAATTCAAGAAAATTAGGAGTGGCAGAGGTCATCCCCAAAACATGCTTAAGAAGTTTGGAATCAATTAATGAAGTAATTAGAGAGTAATTAAGGTTATTAAGTTTTCAAATAAACCCTAATTAAGAAACATTCACTATTCAAAGTCAATGAAAATAATTTTATATTATTCTCACTAAATTATCTTTAAAATGAGCCCTTATTCATATTTTTATGATTTTCTACATTTAGTTATGAATATTTGAAGTTTCATTGATTAATAGGTCATTAAATCCCCTAATTTTATAACTAATCCCATTGGCTTAAAATCGATGCATGCTTTGGGCGGGGATTAGTTATTTAAGTAGTCAAATCAAATGTCGTGTCAGCCGGCGGCACTATGCATTTTCTCCTTGGACCATCTGATTAAGGATCGAACGGTCAAGAAAAAATCAATGGATCTAAAGGATAAATTCATTGGATCTAATCGAATTAATCAGGACTGTCCATCCAAAACACACGGGATGGATGGTCCATGATTTATCCCTACCCTCTCCTGCGGGAGACAGAGGTCGTCTGTCCTCCATGGCTTGATCCGAGCTCACTTGAGCTCGGATTGAGCTAGGATTCAACCCACACCATCAAGAGGTGTGGGGAAGAACATCCAATGATCAATTTTGATTGGGATGATACTTCCCTTCACAAAGGACCAAAGAAAATTCTCCCTAATTGCGGTTTTGATTCAAACCTCGTCGGAGGCTATCACCGGTGCTCCCAAATGTTTGAGGTAGCTTCAGTGGAGATGAAGCCCTATTGAAGGTTTGAAGGCTTGAGATGAAGTGGATCTTTCTATTGGCCAAATTGAGCTTCAATGGCTTGTGGCTTTGGTCTAGCTCCTCCTTCCCGTGCTTGGATGCTTGGGATTTGATTTGGGTGAGCTCGATTAAGACCCCTGATGGTGCTTGCAAGAGGAATTGGACTTCTATGAAGAATTGAGCAAGTTGACACTCTCACTCACCTCCCCTATTTTTGGCATAAGGAAAATCGAGAAATGGGAATTTTGAATGAGCCTGGAAGTGCTTGAGAGAGCTTGGGGAGCTTCCTCTGAGTTAATATGGTTCAACTGATTGCAAGTGATGTGAATTAGAATGGAATAGGGGGAGTATATCTCCCCCTACTTGGATCGGATGACTGTGAGCTCTTTTGTCATTTCAATCAAATTGATCCTATTGAATGGGTTTGTTAGGAGCTTCACATGGTTCGATTTTGGCAAAGGGGTGTAGTGGAGGAGTTGCCCATATGCTAAATGATGATGTGAGGGATTCTATGTGGAGAATTTTCCATTGGGTGGTCAATTTTTTCTTTGGGTTGGGTTTGGCTGACCCAAACCCATTGGGTCATGTGCACCACATCGCTTGGTGTCCAAATGGACCACTAAGAGGATGCCAAGTGGCCATGAAAAGGATTTGACCAAATTCCAAGTGGAATTGGCCATATGTTATCCTTTGACATAGGGGTAAAATGGTCATTTGGCTTTGATTTTAATTGGGACAGATTTGGAATAATTGAAACATGGTTTGTGCCAATTTTCAATGAATTTGGAGTTGATTTGATATCATTTGGCTCATGTTGACCCATTTAGGTTAAGATAGGTCAACTTGGGTCAAGTTGACCAATTGGTCAAATTGGGTCAAACCTTGGGTTGGGTCAAGTTCATATGACCATTTGGAGTGGTTTGGTATCATTGGTTTGGTTCAATTTGATTTATATTTGGTTTTGGTTCATTTGATTTAATTTAGGTCAAATGGGTCAAGTTGACCACTTTGACCTAATTGGGTTGGTCATGGGTTGGTTTAGATTTGGTTAGTCATTTGAAATGTTTTGCAAGCTTTTAATTCAATCAATTTTTGTTTGATTTGATCTTAGTTTGATTTGACCTTTTAGGTCAAGTTGGGTTCATGGTCAATTGGGCTAGGTTGGGTCTAGTTGGGCAATAGAGGCTTTGGTCAAGTTCAACAAGTGGTTTAGAATGAATTTGACCCATTGGTTTCAATCAATTTAGCTTAGATCAAGATTTGCCATATTTTAAATTTTTAGGTCAACTTGGGTCAAGTGGCCGATTAGGCTAGGTTTGGCTCAAATGATGACTTGGTCATGTTCAATCATTGATCATAAACAGGTCTAGATCAATGGTTCCAATCAATTTGGCCTATGGTGGAATTTTGCTAGTTTAGGTTTCTTTTGGGTTAAGTGTTCACTTATTTAAAGGCTATGTTTGACTTTGTTTGACATAATTTGAGTGATTGATCATCTTATGATGATTGTTGCTCACAATGTGAGGCTTAGATGGGCTTAGTTTAATCCAATTTAGGTAGGATTAAAATTTGGCTCAAAAAAGTACTTTAAGTCACATTGGGTCAAGTGAGCCTAAGTGGGTCAATTT
The DNA here is from genome assembly GCA_021442155.1 of Cymbidium sinense. NCBI lineage: Eukaryota > Viridiplantae > Streptophyta > Magnoliopsida > Asparagales > Orchidaceae > Cymbidium > Cymbidium sinense. The sequence continues at coordinate 135,581,242 of CM038220.1, forward strand.
ATTTGATCAAGGCTTGATTCAAGTTTGGTTGAACTCACATGTGGACTTATGATTGAAATATAAATCCATTTGCAAGTGATTTGAAGTCAAATGAATTTTGATTCATTTGATAATTTCAAGTTCAAAGGATGAATATGAGTTTGATTTGGGTTTGAGTTTTGAATTTAGTTTTGGTTTGATGCTTAAAGTTTGTGTTTATATTTGGATTCATGATTGAAGGATTGATTGAATCATGAAGAAAATCTAAAGGTTTGGATTGATTTGAGTTTGATTTGGCTAAGTTCAAGAATTTGACTTGAAAGGGTATAGGTTGGATTTAGGTTAGATTTGGATTTGAGTTTTGAGTTTGGTTTTGGGTATTTGAATTTATATTTATGAGTATAAATGAGAATATAAATGGGTTATGAGAAAATCTCTTGAATTTGAATTGATTTGGATTTGATTTAAGCTAAGTCCATAAGATGAAATCAAAGTGACTTAGGAAAGATTTTGGATTTGGAATTCAATCATGGATTTCAATCATTTGGAATTGATTCATGATTTGATAAAATCCATTAGAATTGATTTAAGGTTTTAGAAAATCAATTAAGTTGAAATTGAATTGAGATTTGATATGGAATTGGTTTGAGTTTGAAGATGATTTGGATTTGAAGTTGATTTGAATTTGAAGTTGATTATGAGTTGAGGTTGATTTGAATTTGAAGTTTGATTTGGATTTGAGGTTGATTTGAATTTGAAGTTGGTTTGAATTTGAAGTTGGTTTGATTTGAAGTTTGCTTGGATTTGAAATTGATTTTGATTTGAAGTTTGACTTGAAAAGAAGGAAATCAGGATTTGGTTTAAGCTATAGGGTAGACAAGTTTTCCTAACACCCCTAAGGAATGACTTATACCTATGGCTAACTCTTCTAAGTCTCTAGGGTTAGGTTAAGTGTTCACCTAATAACTAGAAGTGTCTTAAGACTAAGGAACTCTTAGTCTTTAAGAGGAGTCCCATGTCTAAGATGGCGAGGTTGAGAGCTCATTCTAAAAATGAGGTCAACAAATGCTTTAGTTTCTGAACGAAAAAAACTAAGGCTTCCTTCATTAACTTGACTAATGTCCTAAGTGATTTATCTATCAACTTACCAGAGGTAGAAGTTTCATACTTTCACTGAGAGATAGAAATATCACTCTTAGGACCCAATCATAAGGTCATGATTTCTTTAGGAGGATTAAAGTCTTCATTTATTTTCTTTTATGATTTGTCCTAAAAAATAATTAAGGTCATTCATGAAACATCATTTCATTCAATGGGAGAAAACTCCTATTAATAAAGTTGATTTAAATTTATTAGGTTTAAATTTCATTCATTTCAACTTTATCAGAAGAATCAGAATTCTCTTTCGCTACCCTCTCTTTTCTTTTATTGATTAGGAGCAAAACTGAATCCTATCACTTTATGTCATGTCATATTCCTCTTTTGACTCTCTCCTAAACTCTTAAGAATTTAAGGTTTTGGATGATCTAAAAGAGGGTTACCTCCAAGTCCCTCCCTAAAATTGTCCAATCAGCTTGAGTAGTTGATTGTCTAATATTCTAGTGGATATGTGGAGATGAATTATGATTAAAGCTAATATGCATTTATGTAAAATTTTCATCTATAAGGACGAAGATTTATATTTAGTTCTTTAATCAACCTCTGCCTAAGGTCAATAAGGCATTCTTTTGGGATGATTTTTATTTGTATCCCTTTTTTTATTTTCTTTTGAGTTGATTCTTCTTTAAATAAAATTCAAGCTTCAATCATAGTGGTAAGGGGCAATAGGCACAACTGTGTCTCCTTTTGATTTAAATTTTTTTAGAATTTGAAAAAACTCCTTTAATGTAGTAGAACAAAGGGTATCAACTTAGGACTCTGTCCTCATTCTCTTTTACTTCAGTATAAAGCCAAAGTAAGACTAAGGATGAGTTTAACTTTGAGATTTTATTCTTAAGATTTACTTTTCAAATTTTAAAATAATTTTCAAACTTTTTGAATTTAACATATATTTTCCACATTAGAATGATTTCAAATCTGTCTTGACCAGATTTAGGTATTAACATCAATGACTTGGTTTTCATTTATTTCTCTCTTTTTTTTATTTTATTTCAGGATTTGGTTCTAGGAGCCAATCATTTAACTCTGGCAAATGAAGAGTTCTAGAACATTAGTTCAAGATGTTGGATAGGCTCAACCAAGAATGAAATAGAGAGGTATCCAACAAAAGTAAGGCAATCTTGACCTATGAGTGACACTAGTACACTGCCGATATATAGAAATAATCACGTATTTCTAAAGATGGAGAGAGGAACCCTTCTCTAGTGGAGTCACTAGAAAATATCTCTATGAGAAAAATTTGTGACACACATAGAGTTCAGGAATTTCTTATTTGTATGATCAAATGCATCATTAAAGAATAAACATATTATCTCATAAGATAAATATGTTTTCCTTTAACAGATTTGATCATTAAATAAAATACTCCTAAGGCTAATGGGAATTTCATGTACTAGAGATTTTTCCCCTTAACTATATGGAAGGTAGAACAGGGTTTAATTTTAAATTGGGTTCATGGTTCCTTATAGAGGCAAGCCTCTATAGTTAATTACATTGTAAGAAGAGTTTCCTCCTAGGAATACTCTCGATTAAAGAAATGAGTTGTTATTTCTAAGGATTTCTAAGTTGGTTCTCAAAGGATTTATTTTTGGAATTTCAATTTGGATTGGTTCAAAGTGGAGAGAGTTCTTTTGGAGGCCAAACGAGATGAAGTAAGAAATGCCTATTGATACTAAGATGCCTAGTAGACATTTCAACTATCCTATATTTGGGAACTTAAAATTTGGAATTTTATTTAGATTTTGAGTTGACATTTTCTTAGAAGTCTAAGACTTAGATTCTAGCAGCACAAGATTACAAAAATGCCTAGGGTTGAAGACTTATTCCTAAAAAGGATGTTTTAGAACCTAGTATATAGGTGCTTCTAATACATGTTAGATGCTAGACCTAATTTCATTTTAGAAATTATCAGTCATTCCTCTCACTTAAGCTAATTAACCTATCTCTGACTCTTTTAGAGTTACAACCTGCCTGGAGAGGGCTGTTAGCTAACACCCCTTAAGCGCATTTTAAATTCATGACACCAAGTCTTATGAATGCAAGTTGGTTGGTTTGTTATATTTTTAAGAAAGGAATCTATAAACCTAGATTCACTCATTAATCCCTTAGATAATGTAGGTATGAAATGCATCTAACTAATGTACATTTTTTATATTTTTATTAATGTTTTGATTCAAGATTTATTTGAGGTCTTGGGTATGCATTTTATTCTAATGCCATGTAATTAGAAATGGTTATGGGCCAAATCAATATAGATGGTAGGCTTCCTCAAGAAGGTAGTCATCCTCACAGGTCAGAAGCCCCTAATGTGTAATTGGAGAAGTTGCCCAATTCAAAGATAGGAGAAATATGATTTCATGGTTTCAAAACTTGATTGTTTCTAATTTATTTTGTGTTTTGCCTAAGGCTTTAGTTTATGCGAGGTTTCAAGTTTTCTTTAGTTTTGTTTCAGTTGTTTAGATTTAAGTTGGGTATAAAATTTAGTTTTTTCTATGACCCTAATTATCTAGGACATTCAATCACAGGAAAACACAACACAAAAAAAATCTAAAAGTCGATTCTATTATGCACCTAAAATAAATCAAGCTAATTTAATTTTATGAAAGAGGCCAATGCGGGTACCACTATACACCATAGAAAAAAAGAAAATTGTGCAGCCGAGCTCTACCCTTATACAGTCCGACCTAGAACTACAAGTCTAGATCTATGGGTCTTTTTTCCAGGATAGTATCTTTCCTCAAGGACCTCCATTGGGCTTCATAGGGGATCCCTGCACCTATCTTCTAGTAGGGTCAGCTCTTATTAATCCTATACCCCATAAAACTTAACCTAATTCTAAGCTCAAATTTACATTTTGATTTGAAAATTAATCCCTTAGCTCTGCAAAACAAATATTAGGAAATACAAATAACACACAATAGTTATATTTCAAAAACGTACTGGCTTAACATTAGTTGCTTGCCAAGGCCACCTGTCCTATGGGCTATGTTTAAGGATTTAAGCATACCTGCAAGGAACAACATTTTTTCATTTATTTATGATATCAATCCTTTTTAGCATAGCTCCCTATAGAAGACAATGTTAGATCTAGAAAGAACATCCTACCATCAAATCTAACGCAAATAATCCTTAGTCCTAAAAATAGTACACCACAAAGACATGTGAAGCACATCATATCACAACACATCACAAGGAATCGTAAAGAGTCATAGATCAGCCTAACCTAAGTCTAGGGTCTATTACCTAATTATCTAGTGTGTGAAGAGAATAGGCTTGTGTAACAAAACTTTGTTAGGCCTTTTTAGTTTAAGTTTCAAGTTGAAGTTTGAATTTATTTGAATTTTTTCTTTGGGTGGTTTCAATTCAAATAATTTAGTGATTTATTTTTATTTTATTTTCACTTTATTTGGTTAAAGTGTTTTTTATGTTTTCAAGAATGAGAGTAGAAAGAATTTCACTTTTGGATGGAATCTATTCTATTCTACATCTTAACTCCTAATAGAATGAAATCTTCATCATAAAGGTCTAACTAAAATCATAAGTATCTTAATTAATCCTTTTGATTTCATTTATTTTGCTTGAATTTGGATTGATTCTTTTCTTTGGAATTTAGATTTGATTGAATTATCTCATTTAATTTTATTTGAATTGGTTCATTTGATTTAATTTGTTTATTTCATTTATTTTATTTTATTTAGTTTGATTTAATGCTTCAACTTTGGTTTGTTTCATTTGATTTCTATTATTGTTTTGGATTAAATTATGTTGATTTCATTTATTTTGATTCATGTTAACTTAGAGTATTTAGGTTAAGATTTAATTCATGTTGTTTAATTATGAATTTATTCACTTATGGTTTAATTACTCTTAATATGATTTATTAATTTCATTAATCTTTAAGTATGTAATTGATTAAATTCTTTGACTTAAGATGTTTTGTAGAATTACCCAAAGTATTTCTGATGTTTGATTGAAATTAATTTAAGTTGTTTAATGATTTAATAGGATAATGAATTTTCTTTATTCATTATTTGATTAAAATTGATCTAAGAATTTGGAAATTCAACAAATCATAATCCAAAGATCAATTGGGCTCAAAATTTTTATCGCAAGTGGGGTTACATGTTAATTTCATGTTTCCAAAGTTTCATCTTGATTAGATTCATAATTAGGATGTAATTAAGGTTTTAACTATTTTATTAAAACTCAAATTAGCCCTAATTTGATGAAGATTACTTGGGGATTTATTTTTTATTGATTCCTCTTTGAAAGATGTTTCCAAAAAGATTTCATTCATAATTTTTGGACATTTGGTTGATTTATTATGATTTAATTAAATTCTGGTTAATTATTGGAATTTTTTAATTCATTTAATTGCTTAATTAAGCCAAATTTTGATTTATTAAATTTGGATGAGTTTCATTAGTATTTTAATGTTCATTAGGGTTTATTAAGTTGATTTAAGATTGGTTGATGCATTTATTAATTAATTTATTTTATATTAATTTATTTAATTAAAATGGAGGTTGGAATTTGAAATTTCATTTCTCATGAATTACATTGCAATAATTAATGAAAATTTCTTTTAAGATGTGTTTTAACATAAATTTTATTTTCTAAAATTTTAATTTCAATTGGATTAATGGTTTGAGATGAATTGAGGTTTAATTAATTTTCATTAAACCAAAATAAATGCTCAAATATCCAAAATTAATTGGGGATTTTAATTTTTATGGATTACTCTCATCTAGATGAATCCATAAAGCCCAAGTTTGCATATTTTGGATTTATATTTATTTTTCTATGAAATTTTGAATTTTCTACGATTTTAAATTAAATTTTAATCAATTTTAAAGGGATTTAATGGTTGGTAATGGTGGGTTGACATGGTAGCCATCATGGCACCTTTGCCACATAGCGCAATGTGAGTGGACCATACAAATCCACATGACATCCACATCAAAAATGATGCCACGTGGGATGATCCTCAATCATCTAAATCAATCTGCACCATTCTAAGGGCTTAAATCAAACTATTTGCCTAAATCACAACCGTCTGTTCAGAAGGATCGGACAACGGAGATTTGATTATGCAATTTTCCAACGAGAAACGAACATCGTCCATCATTTTCGCTCAATTTTTGGGGATTGCTAGATTTCATCATGATTTCAATTACAAAATGATTACTGATCAATTTACAACCCATTCATATGGTTTGATTCCCATGTGGATCAAATTTTCTTTAAAAATGACCATAATCGATGGCCTAGGCGGAGGTAACGCATTGTCGGTGATCAGCCAATGGGATTGACTCCATTAGCATTGTTTCAACTTGATGAAGGTGTGGTTGAATTTTGATGGTTTGCCTCCTGGTGGATTGATCCCTAGACCAACCTTGGTTTAATTTTTTGGGAGTCTCGATCATTTTTCGGCTCGCCAATGATGATGGGTTGGGATGGCAATTCATTTGAGGTTGCCTGACCTCTAGAACATGTTGGAAGCTTCAATTTAATGAGAAACCTCTCCTTTGAATTTCACCATGATTGGAACTCAGCTTCTATCCATTTACCAGTGTGTCGATGGCGAGAGGTTGGGGGAAGGGTACCATCCTTTATCTCATGCTTTAGTGGACATTTTGTAATGAAAAGGGGGAGGGAATAGGTTGTCCCTCCCCTCTTTCCATAGTTGGATGAGAGCTTGCTTCTTTGGTTTCTTGGTCGACCTCACGTGTGAGGGCTTGCCAAGGGGTGGATTCAATCCCCCTTGGCCTTGTGAACATGCTTGGATAAGAATTGGGCAGGGAGGATGACCTTAGACCTATTTTTCAAGCTTGGCCGAGCCCCTTTCCTTTCTTCTTCATTATTTTTATTGGCATTTCTTCCCTTGGGAAAAGCAAAGTCTCCTTTTGCTTTTGCTTGGTTTGGTGGCCTTCAATTGAGGGCAGCCATCTAATCTTCTTCAAACCAAGAGGTGGAATGAGGCATATGGAAGAGGGGAAGTGAGACTTGCCTTCTTCTTATGCATTTTAAAATTATTCTTTTTTATTTTATTTTTTTGTGATTTATGGCATCATCACCATAGTCCCTAGACTAATGTATGGCTTTCCACTTCAAACTTAATGTGGATTTGAGGTCAAGTTTGAACCCATTTGACTTGGATTGGAAAATTGAATCCAAACCAAGTATTTAAATTCAAAGCATTTGGTTTTAATTTAATTCTTGTAATTTTAAGTTTAATCATCTTTAATTTATGATCAATTCAATTTTGATTTAATTAATTTATTTAATTCTGAATTAATTTTGAATTTTATTTTATTTTGATCCATTTAGCCTAAATGGGTTAAGTTTTGTTCCAATTTAGTTCAAATGGCCAATTTGACTCAATTGTATTGGTTTGTACTCAAATTATGCTTGATCACATGTGTGAGATGATTTGGAGTGGTTGATTTTGTATAATTTTAATTGGATTTCAATTTCAACCCATTTGACCAAAAGTGGGCTTAATGGGTTAAGCTTTGGTGTCCTTTAGGTCAAATGACCAATTTGACCAAATTAGACCCAATGGTGGGTTAGATTATGTTTGATTATTATTTCCAAATTATTTTAAATAATCAAATTGAATTAATTTTAATTTGATTTGGGTTTGAACCCAATAGACCCATTTAGGTTCATTTAGACTAAGTGGTCTAATGAACCCAATTAAGACCTAAATGAATTTAAATTTCTTTAGATTTGTGGTTAATCATATTTATTTGATAATTTGAAACATTTTGAATGATTTAATTTGCCCAAATTCTTGATGGGTTGACCTTTAACTTGGTGGGACCCACTTATGTCAAATGGGTTGACTAGATTTGACTTTGTTTTGATTTTGAAATCTTTGATTATTTAATTTGATTTAAATTTGATTTATTTGGATTTGATTTGAGTTAATCCAAATTTGAAATTTGGGTTGATTCCACCTTAGCCCATTAGGAGATCAAACCCAAAGATGATGTCCTAGGTCACTAGGTATAGTTTCCTAAGCACTAAATTAGGAGATTCCTATTTGAGATTAGGGTATCATAATTATTGATTTTAGAGTTCAAATTAACCTCATACAAAAATGAGGTTAACAAGGTTCTACTTATCCTATGGCCTAAACAAGACCCATGCTTGTCCACTTATCGAAAACCAACCTTAAGCCAACAAAACCAACCTTAATTAAATTTTATATCCAAGCTCCAAGCCAAATTGGCTTAAGCCCTAACCTAAGTTAATTCCATCATGATCCTTGGATCCAACCTATAACCCATTCAAACAAAGTTTATCCACAAATTAATATTCACAAAAGCACTCCAACCATTCAATAGACCATCTCAAACTCTTCCAATTCTTGCATCAAATCAATTGAACCAAATGAATCCAATCAACCCTATATTTATCATTGAACTCTTCTCAACACCTAATTCAATCCAATTCAACTCAATTCAACTCAATCAACCCAATTGGTCCACTTGACCCAAAGTGACCTAAGCGATCAAATTGACTCAAACTTCAATCCAACCCAAATTGGATTGAATCAACCCATCTAATCTCCTTTATAATGATAGTTAATCATCCTTGATAGTCCAATTGCAATCAATTGGGTCAAACCAAACCAATTTGATCACTTGATCCATGTTGACCCAATTAATCTATATGGACCAAAATGAATAAAATCTCATTCTAACCCAAAGTAATTGCAATCATTGACTCTCATCAATCATAAATTGAGTATTGAACATGACTCAACTACCAATTGGTCCTGATCAAGCCAATTTGGCCTCTTGACCCAAGTTAACCTAATTTGACCTAAAGGGCCAGATTGAGTCAAATAGGATCCTACCAATTGATTGAAACCAATGCCTCTAATCAATCATAAATTGATTATTAAACATGATCCAACCTTCAATTGTACCTGATTTGATCAACCCAACATAATTACCCCTTTAGCCCAATTTAATTTAAAGGTTCAATTGAACTAAACCTTTCCCAAGTTCATATTGATTCAAACTATCACCTACAATCATTCTCAATTGATCAATTGAACCTAAACCAACCCTCTACCTAAGTCAATTTGGCCAATTTGACCAAATTAGTCAACTTATCTTATTTGACCCAAATGAACCCATATAAGCCAAAATCAAATCCACTTCAAATTAAATCAAACCAATTACACCAATACATTTCAAATGATCATTTGAATTTTCCCAAGTCCTTAGTTTGACCCAATTTGACCAATTGGTCAACCTAACTAAATTGAACCTCATTTCACCCATATGGGTCAAATTGAGCCAAACCCAACCAAACATGGCATGACTCATGCTTGGGTCACCATGGACTAACCCAAGTGGACTCAGTCAAAACCTTTCAACCAACCCACCAAAATGGAACAAAATCTCCATTTAGAGGAATTCACCCACTCCCTAAGACTTGGCAGCCACCTTTGGCCATTCTTGGACACTTTGACCACTGACCCAACCTGGCGAATGGCTATTGGGTTTAGCCTTGGGTCATGAGAGGGTGAACTCACCCATGGCACATCATTGGTTCACTTGGAGGAGGAGGTACACCCCATGCCAGCCCATGCCACTGCCTCAACCTCTCAAGCTCCTCCACCTCAACAATCCATCGCTCACCACCCCGGTTGAGACTACCAAAAGGCCGATAATCTCGCTTGGTTCACTTGGGGAGGAGAGTATACTCTTCCCCATCTATTCAAACTTCACAAGGAGCTTCCATAGCATTCCAAGCAGTCCTAGACCTTTCTCCAAATCCCTCGTTCCCTCCATCACCGGCGAGACCAACCACCGATCGAAACTGAGAGCCCCATCCATCCAACCTCATATAATTTCACCAAACTCAAATTAACTCTTCTCACACCTTCCCCACACTCTGATGAGTCAAAATGAATCAATCCCTGATCTATTTAATCACCAGAAGGCACTCCAAGACCAACTCTAGTGAGTTTTATGATGGTGCTTGATCCATAGAGGAATCGATGGGGAGGCAGCTCGAGTTCTTCTCAACAGGGCTTCGTCTCTTCAAGACAATACTACGTCAGTCAATGAACCGCTGGTCTTTAGCTCCGACAAGGTAAAACTCTAAAAAATCATAGATTTTCCCCTATGTGTTGGTCTTTTGTGAAGTATATTATTATTGCACATGATATTCACCGTAGGATCTTCTTAGATCTCCTCCCACACATTTTGGAGTCGATTTTGACATCCTACAAGCTTTGGCAAGCTCGGATCAAGGGGCAAAAGGAAGATGACAGTTGGGGGACAACATGATTAGAACAAATGATTGTGATTTAATCTGTTAGATAATTCAATTTAATCCAATAAAAATCATGTGATTGATCTATGATGTCCGATCTGAGATCAAATGGTGGGCACAAAATCGCGTCCATCACCGCTGACTCAAATGCCTCCGCAGACGTTTTAAATAACCTATCTCATGGCGCTACATGGAAAGCTATATCGCGTCAGCTTCCACGTGGTGCCAATAGTTTAGGAAATTAATTAAGTGTTAAAAATGTCATTAAATAGCTAACTTTGAAAATTCATAAATAATTGTAGAAAATACAAAAAATCTGAATAAACCCATTTTGGAAAGGGTAAATAGAGAAAAATTTAATAAAAATGATATCCTTAATGTTTGATTAGTGAATAGTTCTTAATTAGGTTTTAAATTTTAGATAATTATCCTAATTAAGGCTTAATTACTTGGCCAATTGATCTCAAATTTGATAGGTTGATCCTATGGTATGTCCTGTGCCTCCCATAATTTTCTTGGTATTCATTGGCCATGTAATTTGGAGAATTTGAAGTTCTAATCCTAATCACCCTCCTTAATTAATTTATAATTATTAAAAAAAAGGGTATAACAGTGAAAATTAGATGATTAATAATAGTTAATCATTATTAATAGTGAGAATGATGAGGAAAAATAATTAGGGCTCCTCCCTAGCTATTTTCTTAAGTATATTTCCATAGAAGGGTTAATTAATTCATGGATTAATTAGGGATTAATTAAAATTAATGATAAAGTAAAAATAAAATTAAGATGATAATTATTTTAGATGATTCAAATTGAATTCATGGGTTCCTTTATGTGTTTAATAATATAAAAATATTAAAGAATTTATGTTTAACCCATGGGTGTGGGAAAACCATAAGAGTACTTAATTTAGATTATCTCATAATCTAATTAATGCTTAAACACGAGCCTAATTGCATTAGGTCCCTTTAGAAGCATTGAAAATTTAATTTCTCATTGATATATCATTGGAGGCTCATGATTAAGCAGTTAATTAAATTAAGGAGACTTAAAAAAAGCAAATTAAATTAATTTCCTAATGATTTGAACCTAATCAATCCATAAAATTTACTAAATTATTTTTTTAAACACTTTAAGACACTAATAAGGGATGGGATAAAACAACAAATATCATTTTTCCTCTCTAAGTTTTAATAATTCAAATCCAAAATTAAACTTCATAATAATTTTGGTTAGTCTTAAAGAATTTTATTTTGCCTAATTGTCCTTAGGAATTAATGTGATTGAATGTATTATGTGGCAATGTTTAATTATTTCTTTTCAATCATTATAAATTTGTATGACATTTGGTATCATATATTCATGTTTTCAAATAGAAAAGTCAAATGAATATAGTTATGTATAAGTTGCATGTGTTGAATCAATCTTATTATATGGTGTGGCTATTATCACTAATAAATCTCAAAATTATTTTCAAAATTATAAGTTAATAATGAGAATCTAAAGTGATGTTGGTTATGAATATTATATATGATTTACACTTGCTTATAGCTTAAACATGATAAAGGACTATTCAATTTTCATAATTCATATGTATGTTTATATATATTTGAATATAAGCAAGTATATAGTCTATACATCATGGGAACACGAGGCTTTAAGTAGCCCCAAGAAGGTCTTATATTACCTCACTTTCGGTTTAACAATGCACGTACTTGCTCAAATCTCTAATTCATGTGTATGTATACTTAGCTAAAGAATGAGATCTCTCTTTTCTACCCAAATACATTCATTGATAATCATTCAAGTGTGCCAAAAATGCATATATGTACATTGCATATATAGGTATGTTAAGTTCAATATCATATGCATGCTATTAGTGATGAAAATGAATGATGTAATATTATCCATATGATAGTAATTCATTCTCATTAATCCGAAGATGTCTTTCATCTTTGAATATGATTCTTTAGAATTAACCCAAACCTATGATTAATAAAATGTTTAATAGATCATTCATAAAAGAAACCAAAAATCATAATAACATGTCTTTAGAATATAACTTAGGATAGGGATGAAGAGGGTCAAACCTTTTTCCTCTCTTTATTATAATTAGATGTTAGGTGAATATTAAGTAAAACAAAAGAATAAATAAATTAAAAATCCACTAATCCTTTTAATAACTAAAAGTGAAACCTCCCTTCATGTTTAACTTGACCATCCTAAATTTAGATGATCATAATTCTAAAGTATAGTTAGACATACACGCTAAGCCATAGCACACACATTAGAATACTAAGTCATCACTTCTAGCTCTAAGTTAGAACAATGTATATTGTGATATTGTATTTTATTTTTTGATGTAATATTTTAGATTGGATGTTAGGATTACTTATGTGTAGACTAGATGTTAGACTATTATTAGCCTAAAGATATTTTTATAGGGGATTATGCTAAAGGGGCTATTGAAATAATAAATAAATATAAATTATTTTACTTGAGCTACTTATCCCCTTTGCATAATCTATATTAGGACATGTGCACTTGGTTACCCATATGCAGGGTCATAAGTCCAAATTTATATAACATAATTGCTTAGTTCGTATGTATAGTGAGCTAACATCTATTTTGTAGGTGCAGTTAGATTTTATTTTCATAAATATGTAATTTTGTAATAGGAATTAGGCTTAATGTTATGGGGTTCAAGATGAGCAGTGGCTAGAAGGCAAAGACCTGAGAGGCCCTGTGAAGCCTGGAGAAAAACAAAATCAAAGGGATGAAAGAAAGATGATCAATGAAGACCCCCATAATGTTTATTCCATTGTAATTGTAATATTTGTTTTTTGTAATTTAGGTTGTATTATGATAAAGCTCAACTACCAAACTTTTTTTATTTTTTGGGGTGTACGGCGGTACCCGGCTGCACTGGCCTTTTATTCTTTTAGGAAATTTATAAATGTTTGATTATCATGTTTAGCTTATGCAATAGAAATGACAAATTTTTTAAAGGTTCCTTAAAGCTGATGATTGAATGCGTGGCTTGGATGTGGTAGGCTCTTTAGGATAAAATTAATTTTTCTATATTCACTAACAATTCATAACTAAATTTTAAATACAACTCATAACCTCACCTTAAAGCCTATGTTATAATTAAGATAATTAAAAGATTTAGAAATCCCTTATCTAAATATTTAATGTTATAACATCATGGATAACATCTTATTTTACTTTGAATAGGGAGGGTCTACATTCTTGCACGATAGTGAAATGCTTGACCTTTTAGGGCATCCCTTGTAATGGAGAATACTTCCTCCTACTGATTTAACCCATAATATTACTTCATCATGCATTAGGTATAATTATCTTAAGCATTTGTCCAAATGAAAGTGTAAAAATGATATAAAAGATTATAAGTTTTGCATTAGTTTAAGTCATATTTTTATGCCTCATGATCTAAGCTCTTAGGGAGTGCTCTAGTTTCCTTCCTAATTAAACAACAACTTAGCTATCTTTCACTTACATAAGACCGACCTACATGATTTTGAAGCGTAGGAGGTGTTAGCTGGCGGCCACTCAAGGTAGTTGTAAATCTATAAGACTTGGGATGGGTTTATCCTTTCATGTGGAGGTAAACCACTATATCTCATTTTCTTATTAGACTTAGGTTGTGCTTTTAGCTTGTGTTAAAGCATCCTAAATTTAGGATCTGAGGCTGCTTGTTTCCTTCGAACTATGAGAATAAATCCTCACCTCTTAAGCATTTCTACAATCTTGTGTTGATGAACAATAAGCCCTAGCATTCTAATAAAATGCCAACTTAAATAAAAATAACCTTTCTCTTTCAAATATATAAAGTCTCACTATATGATAGACTGGACTGCTCACTAGAATTCCAAGTATTATGAGTGCTCCCTACTTATGTTTTGTGGTGAAATATATTTTTCATGTTCATCTAACTTTGAACATTAAATGAAGACAAAACTACATGCCTTGTTGGACACCATGTATGTCCGCAGATGTTCTTATTAGGGTGATCAGGTACAACATTGCCATATGATATACTATCTTGAGAGATAGAAGGTATCATCTTACAATGGACCTAATCACCTAATAAGGACTCCTAAGGACAATGAGTCTTCAGTGTGTCTTAGATTCTTCTCTACTTTACCGGAAAAGTAGGTTTATTTTAAATCGAGTTTGTTAAGTTCCTATGGAGGCAAATAGTTAATCTTAAGGAATGAGATTCCTTAAGAATACTCTCGATTAAGATAAATGATCATTATCTCCAAAGATTTTGAAGGTAGGATTATCATTAAATTGGTTATTTTTGGAAGATCAAGTAGGATTGATCAAAAGGAGGGAGTCATTATCAAAACTAAAGGGAAATGAGTAGGGGATGCTTATGATACTAGGAAGCCTAGTAAGCATCCCAAACTATTCTATGGTTGGGCTTTATATTTTTGAAATTTGAAGAGAGTTAATTGTTTAAGTTGAATTTTTATTAGAAATCTAAGGCTTACAATTCCACAATACAAGATCATGAAAATGCCTAAGAGGTGAGGATTTATGATTGTAGCCCACAAAGGGAAACAACTACCTCAAAACATAAATCTAGGGAGCTTTGGTGAGGGCCAAGGCACGACCTAAATCTAAAGTAAAAAATGGGTATATGGTTTACCACCAGAGAAGATAAACCCATTTTTGGACTTACAACCACAGGGTGGCCAACTAATTCCTCCTACGATTTTAAATACAAGTAGGCAAGTCATATGCTTTGCAAGATAGCTAGGCTATTGTTTATTTAGAAAGAGATTAAGTCCTTAAACATACTTCCTAAAAGACTAGATCATGTAGGGCATGAATAATGACTTACATCTAATGCAAATTTTGTCAAGTTTTTAACTTTTTTTTGGACAATTCATTTGACACAGACTATGGTATTCATATATCTAATGCATGAGAAATTGGTTATGGGCCAAAATCAGCAAGAAGGAGGTGTGTTTCCACCATGGCTCTCAAGGGTTAAGCCATGTTCTCTAGCAAAGGTGGAAGCCCTCCATAAGCAAGAGTGAAGCAAGATGCTTTTTATGCATGATGTGAGACATACAAAATCCGGCTAAGCTAAATCTTTTATTTCTTGATTTATGTCCTAGGCTTTAGGTGAGGTTATGAGTTGTTAATTTTTAATTTTGAGTTGATTAATTGAATAGAAAATTTATTTTTTAAGAGCCTAATCGCATCCAGGCCATTCATCAAAGCAAGGAAGAAACTAGGAAAATCATGTCATCTTAATGCACAAGCTAAACAAATATCAAACAATTTTATAAAGCTAGTGCAAAAGAATAATAGACTGATGTGGTCGGACTCCCACACAAACCTGAAAATAAATGTGGTGAGCTCTACCCCTTATACCACAAATGAATAATTATAATTTTGAAGGAATTCATGTTATGGGGGTCTTCATTCTTCATTTCTTCATTTCTTCTTTTCTTCTTTTCTTTCTTTCTTCTTCTTTCTTTCCTTCTTTTGGTTGGTTGGGATGTGGTTGCTCGAAGACTTCACATGGTGCATAAGACTTGATCTTATGACCAATGTTCAAGTTAATCCCCCATAACATTTATTCCAAATCTTAATTGCAAAATTACATGAAAAAGGGAAAGTAAATCTAACTAAACCTGCAAAATAGAGATTAGCCAAACTTACCGCACAATCCCAAGCATGTATATGAATAAAATTGGACTTAGTACCCCACTGTTGACCTCATTTTTAGAATGAGCTCTCAACTCCTCCATCATATACATAGGACTCCTCTTAGACACTAAGAGTTTTCTTAGTCTTAAGACACTTCTAGTGATTAGGTGAATACTCAACTTAACCCTAGAGACTTAGAAGAGTTAGCCATAAGAATAGGTCATGCCTTAGGGGTGTTAGGAAAATTTGCCTACCCCATAGCTTGAACCAAATCCTCACTTTCTTCTTTCAAATCAAACTTCAAATCAATTTTAAATCAAAACCTCAAATCAATTCCAACTTAATTAATTTTCTCAAATCTAAATCAACTTCAACTCAAATCAAAATCAATTCAAATCAATCCTAAATCAAACCTCAAATCAATTCCAAACATAATTGACTTTCTCATTCCTTAAATCAATTCTAATGGATTTTCTCAGATCATGAATCAATTCCAAATGATTGAAACCCATGATTGAATTCCAAATTCCAAAAATCTTTCCTTAGCCATCTTGATTTCATCTTATGGACTTAGCTCAAATAAAATTCAAATTCAAAAAATTTTCTCATAACCCATTTATATTCTCATTTATATTCACAAATATAAATGAAATATAAATTCAAATATCCAAAAATTAAACCCAAATTCAACTAAAATCTAACCTAAGCCTTTCAAGTCAAATTCTTGAACTTAGCCAAATCAAACTCAAATCAAGCCAAACCCTTGATTTTCTTTATGATCAATCCTTCAATCATGAATCCAAATATAAACACAAACTTCAATCATCAAAACTCAATTCAAAATCAAACCCAAATCAAACTCATGTTCACCCTTTTGAACTTGAAATTGTCAAATGAATCAAAACTCATTTGACTTCAAACCTGAAAATGGATTTATATTTCAATCATAAGTCCATATGTGAGTTCAATAAAACTCAAATCAAGCTTTGACCATTTTGACCCACTTAGGCTCACTTGACCCAAAGTGACCTAAAGTACCCCTTTTGAGCCAAATTACAATCCTACCCAAATTGGATTGACCAGCACCTAAGCCTCACATTGTGAGCAATCATCATGAGATGATCAATCACTCAAATTGGGTCAAACTAAGTCAAACTTAATGGTTGACCAACTCAACACTTAGCCAAAATGAAACCTAAACTATCAAAAATCCACCATTGGCCAAATTGATTAAAACCATTGATCAAAACCAATTCATGATCAATGTTTGAACTTGACCAAGTCATCATTTGAGCCTAATAGCTAATTGGCCACTTGACCCAAGTTGACCCAACTTGACCTAAAAAAGTCAAAATGAGTGATCTAAGCTAAATTGATTGAAACCAATGGGTCAAGTTCATTCCAAATCACTTGTTGAACTTGACCAAAGCCTCAATTGACCAACTAGACCCAACCTAGCCCAATTGACCATGAACCCAACTTGACCTAAAAGGTCAAATTGAGCCAAAGTCAAATCAAACCAAAATTAATTAAAACCAAAGCTACCTAAACATTTCAAATGACCAATGAAACCTAAACCAACCAATGACCTAACCCAAATAGGTCAAATGGGTCAAATTAGTCAACTTGGCCCATTTGACCTAAATGAATTCAAATGAACCAAATCCAAATATAAAACTAATTGAACCAAACTAATGATGCCAAAATATTTCAAATGGTCATATGAACTTGAGCCAACCCTTGGTTTGACCCAATTTGACCAATTGGTCAACTTAACTCAAGTTGACCCATTTTGACCTAAATGGGTAAACATGAATCAAATCACATCAAATAAACTTCAAATTTCTTAAAATTTGGACCAACCCAATTTCAAACAATTCTAAATCTGCCCAAAGTAAAATCAAGGCAAATGACCATTTTACCCCTAGGTCAAGGGGTAATCCATAGCCAATTCCACTTGGAATTTGGTCATATCCTATTCATGGCCACTTGGCACCCTCTTAGTGGACCAAGTGGACACTAATAATCATTGTGCACATGACCCAATGGGTTTGGATCAGCCAAACCTAACCTAATGGCCAAACCAACCACTCCTCTCATTTCAAGCACATGGGATCACTCCCACACTCCAAATCAGCACATGGGAACTTCTCCATTACCTTCCTCTACCATAACCCGACCATGTGCAAGCTAAAACGACCGCACAAACCCATTGCATTTGACCAATTGATCCAAAATGGAAGGGAGGCTCTCGGTCGTCCGATCCTTGAGATATACTCCCCCTCATTTCACTTGAATTGCATTGATTCATGCTCGATTGACAAAGAGAAACCTAACGCAAGCTCCTCAAGCTCCCTCCAAGCTCCTTCAAGCATTTCCCATTTCTCATTCTCAGTTTATTCAAGCTGAAAATAGGAGAGGTAGGAAGAAAATCCACTGCTTAATTCACCACCATAGCTCAATTCCTTCTTCAAGCACCTTCAGAGGACTCAATCGAGTTTTCCCAAGGTGTTTCCCAAGTGTTCAAGCCATGGGAAGAAGGGTCTAGACCAAAGCTACAAGCCTAGGAGGAGCACTTTGGTCAATAGGGAGATCTACTCAACCTTAACCCTCAAACCTTCAGGGCTTTGTCTCTACTAGACGAAGCTACCTCAATGGTTGGGAGCATCGGTGATAGCCGCCGATGAGGTATGCTTTCAAACTGAGCCTAAAATAGGAAGTGTTTGGTCCTTTGTGAAAGAAACTTTCACCCCATTGCATTTTGATCATTGGATGTCTTGTCCCTTGCATGATGATGGTGTGGGTTAAGTTTGAGCTCAATCGAGCTCAATCGAGCTCGGAATCATGCCCTAAGGAGTGGACAAATGCCCTCCTCCGAAGAGCTCGATGATATCATGGACCATCCATGCATTTTGGATGGGCGGTCGATCTACGTAGGATCCTCGATTTATCCTATTAGAGCTGCGTGTCTAACCATCCAATCTTTGATCGACGTCGAGAGAAAGTGCGCACCATGATAACGATGGCTTGGATGGCTACTTAAATAGTGAATCCAGTCACCGTGGAAAGCATCGCGTTCCATGGCTGATAGATTCACTATATAATTAGGTTATTTAATTAGGTTTTAATCATGGAATCTTTAAAATAACATAACAAATTATAGAAAAATAAAAAAATACAAAATAAAATGCATTGTAAAGATAATTCAAAGGGGGAATACTCTAAAATTAAGTTTGATGGGATTTTGAAGAGAAAATTTTATGCAATTTAGGTTTTATTGGGAATGTAATTAGGTTAATAACTCTAATTAATTATGACCTTTGCCTTATTTCCTAATTATGGTGATGACATTTTATGAACTCGACAAAATCTTTTTTAATTTTATTTTAAATTTATCTCTATATTAATTTAAATATTGACAAAATCATTTTAATTTTATTTCCTAAGCCTTATCTTAACTTTGGGTTTGATTGTTTAAATTTAGTTTTTTATTAATTTTATTGTATTATTATTATTATTAGTTATTGAATTATTATTATTTTAGCTTTTGGTTTATTGGTTAGTTATTTTCAAACTTTCTTGCTTAATGGGATGACCTCCTCCATTTTTTTTAAACTTTGTTTAATTGAATTGATTGATTTAAATCACTCTAATTAAGTGATTAATTAACCTTTAAATGTTAATTAATTAAGTTTACTTACTTTAGAAATGGACTTTGAATAAATTAATTTAAATCTTTTAAGTTCATTTCATTTGAATAAAATCTAATTGGGTGAAAATTATAGTTTAATCTTAATTAAATGCTCATAATCAAAATTTTAAAATCAAATTAATCACTTAATCCATTCCTTCTTGGGTAGATGCTTGGGTGTTCAATAAAAGTAGCTTAAGAAATCATATCAACCCATATCTTGGGAAGGGTTATGAAAGTACTTAAATTAAACCCCTTAATTAATCATTAATTGTGAGCCAAATGCATTAGGCTCCTTTCTTTCTTAGGTACATTATTCATTTAAATTCTTTGTATTTTTGTGTCATACATTGGCTCATAATTATTTGGTTAAATATGCTAAATTGATATAGATAAGGGGTAATTAATGGACTTAATGTATATCTTAACCTAAAAAAAATATAAAATCCACTTAATGGTTCTAAAATTAAACTAAATCAACATACACATGTGGGAGATGGGTTAGGATCGACAAACATTTTCACATTTCCTACAAATCAAACCAAACTCAAGACAAAACTAAAAAAAATTTTAAATAGTTTTGATTCACTTTAAACAATCTTATTCCATAAGATTGTCTTTAGGAATTAATCAGGGTGAGTGAATTTACATGCTTTCATCACTTTATTTCTTTCTAGCATGCTAAATGTGTATGTCATATGAAAGTCATGCATTCATGCCTTTTGAAAACTAAATTAAAAATGAAACATTTCCTTTATGTCAAATTGCATGTTTTGGCTAAAAGAATATGATTGGCTATTTTCACTACTAAATTTAGAATTACTTTCAAAACTTATAAATCAAACATCACAACTGAAAGGTATGCTACTTATAATTATTTATGAGCTTGCATGTGAGTAAAGTATAAAGATGTGCATTATGTGGCTTTCCTTCTCTTCTCTTTTAGCATAGTTTTGAATAGGGTTTGCAAAGTGTCTAGTTCATTTGAAAAGAACACAACACTTTATCAAATCCATTCCTATTCATCCCTATGTTATCAATTAGGAAGGGTATTCACACTTATACATGTAAATTGAAATAAGCAAACCAATCAAACAAACATAAACTTTTGCATGATTCTCTTTCCATGCATTTCTTTTTGTACATGCACATGTATTTAAGGAAAGTGGTATATTAGTCTGGATAACCCCGAGGTTGCGAGGCTTTAAGTATCCCTAAGTAGGTCTTATACCTTACACCCCTAGTGCAATAGCACCGTACTCACTTATGTCTTTTATACTTGTAAATGTGCATATGAAAAATGGATAAGAGAATCTCTCTTTTTCTACTTAACCAAATCATGCATCATGAAACATCCAAATTTTCTTAGGTAACATCCCTTAGCATTCATCATTAAGATGTGCTAAATATTTTCATTTGTATGTATAGATATGCTTAGGGTCCATCCATATGCATGTTATACATGTTGGAGAGAAACAAAGTGTTGTGTGTTTTGTGATAGTAATTCACTTTACTTAATCTTAAAATGCCTTTCTTTTGGATAGGTTTGTTTAGAGAAAATATAAACTTAGGATTAATCAAAATACATAATAAAATATTCACTAAACAAAAATTAAATATGAATCTATCTTTGAAATTACTTAAGGTAGGGAGGAAAGAGAAGTTCTCTTCTCTTTTTCTCCCTTTATAACACTTAGTAACTAATTATAGGTTCATTCAAACCTCATAAAATCAAAAATAAAATCAACTGAAGAAACTAAATCACTTAATGAAATAACCCCTCTAAGTTGAACATTTTCACACTTATAAAACTTCAACCTTAAAGCCTAGCTAAGCATACCACACAAACCTTAAATAGCACACACATTAGGCTAAGTCACCACTTCTAACTTTAGGTTAGGGCGGTGCATGGTTTGATACTTCACTTTTATTTTGTGATGTAATATTTTAGTCTGGATATTAAGGTGTCTAGCGTAGCCTGAATGGTAGGGCGATCTTAGTCTAACTATTATCTTCTATAGGGGATTGTGCTTAAGTGACACTATAATAAAAATATAAAACTATTTTTGCTATGCAGGTGTTTATACTCCTAAGCATAATCCAAAATAGGCCAGGTGGACTTAGTTACCCATGTGTGGGGTGCTAAGTCCAATTAATACATGTACATACTTGGGATTGTATGGTTTATTTAGCTAATCTCTATTTTCCTGGTTTTAGTTAGATTTCTTTTTTTCCATTTTCATGTAATTTTGTAATTAGAATTTTGGAATGATTATTATGGGAGATTAGGATGAACATTGGTTATAAGATTATGTCTTATGTACCATGTAAAACTTTTGGAGCAACCACATTCCAACCAAATGAAAGAAGAAATAAGAAAGATGAAAGAATAAAGAATAAAGAAGAAATGAAGAATGAAGACCCCCATAACAAAAATTCCTTCTTGATTTTATTTAATTCATTTGTAATATGGGTTGTATAAGGGTAGAGCTCGGCTACCCAATTTATTTTTGGGTTTGTGTGGTGGAGCTCGACCTCAAATGACCTCTTATTCTTTTGTGCTAGCTTTATAAATTGATTGATTTTATTTTAGCTTGTGCATTATGATGGCATCTTTTCTAGTTTCTTCCTTGCTTTGATGTATGGTCTGGATGATGATTAGGCTCTTAGGAAAATAAATTTTTTATCCAATTAATCAATTCAAATTAAAAATAAATAACTCATACATCACCTAAAGCCTAAGTTATAAACAAGATAAAAGAATTAGCAACCCCTTAGTTGGATGTTGTATTTACATTTCTCACATCATGCATAAAAAAGCATATTGTTTCACTCTTAATTTAGGGCTTCGACCTTTGCCAGAGAACTTGGCTTGACCTTTGAGAGTCATGATGGAAATACACCTCCTTATCTCGCTGATTTTGGCCCATAATCTAATTTCTCATGCATTAGGCATATGAATTCTAAATCCCGTGTCAAATTGATTGTCCAAAATGAAAATAAAATATAACAAAAATTTGCATTATATTTAAGTCATTAATCATGTACTACATGATCTAGTCTCTTAGGTAGTGTGTTAAGGACTTAGTCTCTTTCTTAATAACAACAGCTTAGCTATCTTGCAAAAGCATATGACTTGCCTACATGTACTTAAAATCATAGGAGGAGTTAATTGGCGGCCACCCCCAAGCGGTTGTAAGTCCAACAGTTGGGTGGTTTATCCTCTCTTGTGGAGGTAAACCAAATACCCATTTTTGCCTTAAATTTAGGTCGTGCTTTTGGCCCTTGCCAAAGCTCCTAGATTTAGGTTCGGAGGTTGCTACTTCTCTTTGTGGGTTATAGATTTATAATAAAAATTTAACTCAAACAAATAAATTATCTCAATTTCAAAAAATATAAATCCCAACCATAGGATAGATTGGGATGCTTATTAGGCTTCCTAGTATCCTAAGCATCCCCTACTTATCTTCATTTGGCTTCTATAAGAACTCTTTTCTCTTGATCGATCCCACTTGATTTTTTAAAAATAAACCAATCGATTAATAGTCCTACCTTTCAAAATCTTTGGATACAACAATCATTTACCTTAATCGAGAGTATTCTTAAGGAATCTCATTCTTTAGAATGTAATTAACTATGTGGGCTTGCCCCTGCAAGGAACTTAGCAAACCCGGTTTAAAATAAACCCTGCTTTATTTTTCCATATAAAGTAGGGGAAGAATCTTTGGTACATTCTAAAGACCCATAGTCCTTAGGAGTCCTTATTAAGGTGATTAGGTCCATTTGTAGGATGGTGACTTCTATCTCTCAAGATAGTACACTATTCCTCAATGTCGTACCTGATCACTCTAATAAGAATATCTACGGATATGCGTGATGTCCAACACAAGAAGTGTTGTTAGAAAGAAATTTATTTTTTGATTCTTCATTTATTTCTTTTCTCTCCGAAGAGATTAAATGAAGGATTTAAAATATATCTTTCATCCACAAATTTTTCTAACTCCATTGGAGAAGGTTCCTCTCTCCATCTTTGGTAAATGATCATTGCCTCCAAGTATTCAATAGTGGGTTTGTACTTTTGTATGGATCCAAGACTATATTTCTTTTCTGTTGGAACTTAGCTTATTTCATTCTTAAGTCAAGCTAGCCAACATCTTTAGGTTTTAAGACCTCACCCCGTGTTGGTCTTAAAACTCCCGTTGGGTTTCCCAATGAGTGAAAATAAAAATTTAATAAAAAGAAAATAATTAAGGACTTCCTCCTTACCATTTTTATGGTAAGGAAAGGTTCATTCTAAAAATAAAGAAAAATAAATCCTTTACAAAAACATCAATTTCCAAAAGCACTTTTTCAAAATGCACATAATAAAATATTTTGCACAAAACATTTTCATAAATCACCCTCATCTAACAATCTTCATGATTATTTTGTGTTGGATAATTTCAAAATTAAAATCAAAAATAATCATATTTTCCAAAAAAAAAAAAAACACAAATGAACATCTTCTTTTAATTTATTAAATGGAGATCTCATTTCAGAAAAAAAATAAATGAACAATCATCTTTTCCAAAAACAAAATCAACAACAATCTCTTTTCCAAAAATAAAATTCAACAAGTCATATTTTCAAAAAGCACAAATAAACATCTTCATTCAATTTATTGAATGAAGAATTCATTTTCCAAAACAAATATGAACAATCATCTTTTATTAAAAGAAAATCAACAAATCTCTTTTCAAAATAAAATCCAAAATCATATTTTCCAAAAGCACAAATGAACATCTTCATTCAATTTGTTGAATGAAGATTTCATTTTCAAAAACAAAATGAACAATCATCCTTTTCAAAGATAAAAATCCAATAATCATCTTTCAAAAATAAAATCCAACAACTCACATTTTAAAAAAAGCACAAATGAACATCTTCATTCAATTTATTGAATGAAGATTTCATTTTCAAAAACAAAAATGAACAATTATCTTTTCCAAAAAGAAAATCAGTAATCTCTTTTCAAAAATAAAATTCAACAAGCATATTTTCAAAAGCACAAGTGAACATCTTCATTCAATTTATTGAATGAAGATTTCATTTTCAACAAAATCAAAATGAAAAATCACATTTTCAAAAATAAAATCAACAAACACTTGGGTCTTTCATTTAGCATACCCAAATTTGCTAAATGAAGATCCTTTTTTTCCAAAATCAAAATCAATATCAAAAATCAAAAATAACACTTTGGTCTTTCATTTAGCATACCCAAATTTGCTAAATGAAGATCCTATTTTTTTCAAAATCAAAATCAAGAACAAAATTAAAAATATATTTGGATTTCCTTAGCATACTTAAATTTCTTAATGATCCTCTTTTTCAAAATCAAATCAAAAAAAAGAAACAACATTTGGATTTCCTTAGAATACCTAAATTTGCTAAGGATCCTCTTTTTTAAAATCAATAAAAACAAAATAATGTAGGATTTCCTTATCATACCTAAATTTGCTAAGAATCCTCCTTTTCAAAATCAAATAAAAAAAAATAAATGAAACACATTTTGATTTCCTTAGCATACCTAAATTTGCTAAGGATCCTCTTTTTCAAAATCAATAAAAACAAAACACATTAGGATTTCCTTAGCATACCCAAATTTGCTAAGAATCCTCCTTTTCAAAATCAAACAAAAAATAAAAACAAAACACATTTGGATTTTTTATTTAGCATACCCAAATTTGCTAAATGAGAATTCCATTCTCAAATTCACAAATGATTTCAAATTCACAAATGATTCATAAAACAAGCAAACAAAGAAAAAGAAGAATTTATTTTCAAACACCTCACCTAGCATACCCAAATTTGCTAAGTGAGTGAATCCCAAAAATCTCAGATCAAAATAAAATCAATTGACCATTTACTTTAATATACTCAAATTTGTTAAATAAAGGGTCCTCAAAATTAAAAATCAAAATTAAATATGAACCTATAGAAGCATCTCTCCAAAAATAGTTGATCCTATTTTCAACATATGCAAATTTGTTGAAAATGGATTCTAAATTTAAAAAAAAAATCCTCTTTCCAATCAATCTCAAAATCTCTTCTAAATCTATTTGAGCCCCACTTAACACTTTCAAGATGTTAAGTGTGGGTTCAAATTCAAAAATTCAAATTCAAAAATCAACAAAGCAAGAAATCTGATTCAAGTTTGTTTTTCAACATTATAGACTTTTAGTCATCTTCAGTCAATTTTTTCAGTAAGTTCATTGCAATGGAAGTGCAGAAGTATGTGTTCACATTTCTTCATGGGATGGATTTGGCCTTGGATCAGGCCAGCCTTCCACGATCTGACTATGCCCACCTCATCCACTTTGGTTGAGGCTTTGAGGGTGCCAGGATTACATGTGAGGGAGCCCCCCTCATGATAGTTAGCAGGAGCATGGTGACCGGGAAGAAGCTGGTCATTCAGATCATGCCATGCGATTGAGATCCCTCCGAAGAGGAAGGCAATGGCGGTTCCCATAATAGTAATTTTCAATTCAGCCACTACACCTAGTTGTTCCCCATGCTGCCCTAGTTAGGGCTAGTACCCACTCGATGGCTCCCTCAAAGGGGAAGGCTCCCCTGATTCCAGGGATTGTCTCCCCTACCTTCGAGGTTGGGTTTAGTTCTTACTCTATTTGACCTATTAAGACTTAGTGTAGAAACAAAAATGGCATGATCAAGCAGTATCATACTCGCATTGCTAGGGAGTTGGAGGTAGCTACTTAGACTGTTGTAGAGGAGTTTCCTAGGATGGTTTCCCCATTTGTTACAGAAAACTAGTTCTACCCTCTCTTCGGATCTGATAGAGAGGATGCTAGGGAGATTTCTTCACCTCCACCCGATTCAATTTGCACGAGAGGAGGAGGGTAAGGCCTTGATTAGTTTTACATCAGTAGTAGGAACCTATAGAAGATCGTCAGCTAGTTTGATTTATGTTTTATCATTCCTAGTAGTGTTGGTAGATAGCTTGTGAGGGGCCGAGGCTCATATATAGTTCATGTTACTAGCAGGGGCATCGGAGGCAGATAGTCAACGGCCCTCACTTATGGACTTTCTAGATCATCGTGTTACCCACGCCGACCATACTGACAGTATCTTATTGATGGGTACTACCCATCATAGGAGAGGAGATCCTATTTCGAGAGAGTAGGTGGTGCCTCCACCACACTGCTCTTCTCCACATCTACCATCTCCTATACATATTACAACATCTACTA
This sequence comes from Cymbidium sinense, assembly GCA_021442155.1. Lineage (NCBI taxonomy): Eukaryota > Viridiplantae > Streptophyta > Magnoliopsida > Asparagales > Orchidaceae > Cymbidium > Cymbidium sinense. The sequence goes on from CM038220.1 coordinate 135,608,311, forward strand.
TTCCATCCAAGGCCATGAAGGCCACATCGGGAGAGAAGAGAACCCCATTGGTGATCCAGCTATGACCAAGAGATCCCATCCCATCTACACCCTCGTGGCAAGGTGAGTTCTCCTTATACGCCTAGTGGTGAAGAAGGAAGGCAACCTCAAAGTATAATATTTATTCCATCACCACCACCACCGTAGCAGGCTATGGAGATAGTCGTAGCAATTGAGGGAGGAGGAGACAGTTCAGTCGCCCATATGGCCATAGATCTTCCTAGGAGTACTACTCCAGCTAGATCTAGTAGCAATTAGGATTATCTTTCCTCTAGTGAGCATAGTCCTCACAAGATCAGCTCGCCAATAACTCCAAAGGTTAGGTGCCTATCTGTTCATGATAGTGACCCTACTACCGATCAGATTCAATCTTTCATGCCTGTTTAGTTAGACCAATCTTTAGATGACATCGTAGCTCTGTATCTAGTGGAGAAGAAGGAAATCTTAGGATATGCCTGGTTTGATTTAGAGGATGAAAAGGTCAATTTTGATTTGAATGAAGATGACATGTTAGATGAATTCAATGAGGTACATATGGTAGATACCCGGGGTTCCCTCCTCCATGAGTAGCAAACTTTGGATGGTGTTGAGGCTGAGCAGGAAGACACAGCCTACTCGACCCAACACCTCCTTCAATAAATAAAGCAGAGAGATGAACAAATTGATAGGATGGGGAAGCGACTTGAAGACTTGCTAGTAGAAATTTTGGTATTACAGAATTAGCCCCAGTTCATCCTACTATAGTTGAGACTAGTTAGCCAGAGTTGGTGCATGTCTTGGATCCAACCAAGACTTTACCTCCAACAAAGTAGGGTAGCACCAGCCTATATAGGAAGGTAGTGGATAGTACCTCTATACAAGAAAAAGATATCAAAACCATGATTGAGCAGTAGGTGAGAGAAGTGTTGGCTCAAGCCCGAGGAGGATCATCAGTTCCAAAGGGTAGACCATACTTGAAAGAATTTGATGCCAACCAATATCCTAAGGGTTTCGTGCCACCTTCTTTCAAGAGCTTTGATGACAGTGGGAACCTGAGGTAGCATATTACACACTTCAGAGCCAGTTATGGCAATACTGGTGGTAGTAATGCTCTCTTATTCTGACTTTCTGTCAGAAGTTTAACAAGCATAGCCTTTGATTGGTATGCTGAACTTCTCAATAGTTCAGTGAAGACTTTTGTTGAGTTGGACCAACTCTTAATCAAGAGGTTTGCTGGTGCTCAACAAAGGGTGATTGTAGGCGATCTCATTGTGCCTCAACAAAACCCTAGTGAGTCCCTCGTTGATTATATTCTCAGATGGTGAGTATGAAATGTGGTATGCAATATGCATCATTGAAATTCTATTGAAGAATATTCAAGGCCCGATCGCCTTCATGCTCAAATGTTTTACCATTAAAACATTTGAAAAATTAATCAACAAGGTGACTAGCTTACAAGGAGAAGCCAAATAGTTGCCTTTTCCAGACCAATCAACAAAGCAGAAGCCATAGAAAGCTTTTGAGAAGAAGCTGGGGGGTATAGTAGTAGAAAAGGAAAGCGGACCAAAGAAGTTTGAGAGACCTCGTGCTCCACAACCGTCTCTTCCACCTCTTCTACCACCACCAAGGAAATCATACCGACTACCACAGTAGCCTCCATGGCCTTCATCACCTCCTTCTAAGCCACATCATTAGCAGCAGTGGTACACATACCTGTCGCCAGGTAGCTATGATCCACCTACTCTTTTGGATAAACTTAATAAGCCTTATTCATTTAAGAGGGAGGTAATTAGGAAGATCTTTAAGAATCTCTTAAAGAAGCTTGATTTTCAGCTACCCGCACCTAGAAGACTGAAGGAAGTGGGTAAAAGCAATGATCCTAACTTTTTCCCCTACCACCGTATGCTAGGTTATGTTCTGAAGGATTGCTTCACATTCAAAGACTGACTTGAGCATAGCTTCAAGACCGGTGCTATAGTTATCTTGAAGAAATATCTTGTGGAACAACTATCCAGTTCTATTGGGGAAATCCTTGGAGATACTTGATCCTACCAAAACCAAAGAAGGTTGGGATATCTCCTTATCCCGTACCTCTAAGAAAATTGTGTCCAAGATCAAGAAACTTTTCTTGTAGGTGCTTGAGGTAACTCAACCTCCAATATCAAAGAAGGTTTGCAAGTTTTTTAGGACAACTCAGGGAAAGGGGGAGCTCAACAGCAACAGTAATAGTAGCCTATGCAAGCCCAATAGTGCAACCACTGACCGAGTTCAGGCTCTAATCCACCGTTGCAGCTACTACATCAGTGACCTCCTCCACTTTAGCTAGCTCTTCTTCTAGTAGACATCTTGTATCGGCGGATGAGGGCATCAAGTCCCTCACCCCTCTTACTTTACTTGATTTCTACTATGTACCTCCTTCAAAATCTAAGAAATTGAAGAATAAAGCTAGTTTGAATTATATATATGTCACATCTGATGAGTTGTCTAAATCTACTCCTAATGAAAACTCTTTTAGTCTAAACAATAATTATAACAACTATGATCTTCCCTTTTCTGATTCAGAGATGGACCTCCCTTCTATGAATACTATGGGTTCACCTCTTGAGATAGACTTGGAATCATCCAATTTTGAGGGTCCCATAGAGAAGCTGTAGGTGAGTCGAATGAGCAGGTAGAACCCTCCATTACCCTGCCACAAGAAATCACCTAAGTCAACCTCCGTAGAGGCAAGGTTCTACCTCATAGGGCAGCACCTCCATATAAGGGGAAACAAGTCATTGATTCATAAGATTGAGAAGCCCCTCCATAGAATGCTCCACCCTTAGATATGCTTATGGAGAATCATCCCAAGCTGGACTATAATGTCCTCTCTCACCTAAGAAAGTTGCCATCTAAGTTAAGCATATATGGTTCTCTTATCTTATCCAAAGAGAATCAAGGCTCTTCTTGATCCTGAAATATGCTTAGCTCTGCTGACCGCTATTGGAGAGGAGGCACATTATTCTACAGAAGCTCAGGGAATCACCTTCACAGATGAAGACCTTCTTTTGGGGACATGGAGCACAACCGTCCTCTTTACATTACAGTGGACTTGGGAAGATTTAGACTTTCCAGAGTTCTCATTGATCCAGGTGCATCGATGAACATTATGAGTCTAAAGACCCTTGACTATTTGAGGATCGACATCTCCACACTCTGAGGAGATCAGATGATGCTGAGAGGATTCAATGAACAGGGCGAGAGAGATTTAAGTTCCATAATGTTACCTTTGAAGATAGGTGACTAGAAGACTGAAGCCAAGTTCTAAATCATTGATTTGAATACTTGGTTCACCACTTTGCTCGGTAGGCCTTAGATACATCAGAACAAGATGATTCCATCCTCCCTCCATTAGTGCATCAAGTTCAGGAAGGATGGGATTGAGTATTATGTCAAAGGATATGAGAAGCCATTTTTAGTTAGAGAGGTTGAGATATATGAGAATGTGACCTACTATCTTCCTCAAAATACATTTTCTCATGAACTTGGGAAAAATTCAAACTCAAAAGAAAAAGAAAAAGAAAAAAGAAAAAGTAAAGGTAAAAGACAAAAAAAAAGAAAAATGAAAGTCCAAATGAACAAGAAAAAGAATATTGAGGAAGAAGTGGAGTCGCATATCACATTCCACCCACAGTTCATTCTATCATATGGACATATGGGTAGAATGACTCGATCTCTACCAGGCAGAGCCAGAGGCAAAAATAGAGGCAATTCTAGAGGTGGAAGACCCCCTGGTTGGCCATCAGCTAACAGGGGTTATGTTCCAATTCACATGAGTACCCCTATTATTCACATAGACTTGGAATCCAGCTCGGAGGATGAGTCCAATGTGATTAGCATACCAGCTAACCCCACTCAGTGGTTTCATTAGAGGTGACACTCAAGCTAACTAATGATGAAGACTAGGCCTCCAGCCAAAGCACGAATGTATTCGAATCAAATGTATGTGAAACTATCAGGCAGCAGTTAGGAACCTTATCTCTAACCTCACTTTCATCTCAAAAAGTTGAAGGTTTAGTAGTTAAAGAAGCCCCCCTGTCTTCTAGGGATGTCAAGCAGAAGAGATTCTTTTTGGGATCATCATCCTCAAGTCCATAAATGGATGTAGGACTTGAGGATATTTCAAACAAAGAATTAATGGAATTGCCTTTTGATTGGTACTCACCTTATGTTCTTAATCTTACAAAGAAGGGTTTGATTCCTTATACATGGTCTAAGCACAAGTCAGAGTACTTCTAAAAGTTATGGAACAATTGAAGCATGGATGCACAATCAAGATCAGGACTAGGATTCGATAAAGTGGGTCCAGTCGATGATGATGATTACTTCTTAGTTATCTCCAATCATTTAGAATCTGATAGGTTCTTTCACACAATACTAAGTCTTATGAGGATGTGTGTTTAGAAACTACAGATGATCTAAATGATAACCAAATCAAAGATGCACCACTAGAATTTGAAGAGGAGATCCATTCAATAATTGATAAGCTTAAAGAAATCAACCTCGAGACACAAGAAAATCCACGCCAACGTACATTAGTTTATTACGGAATGAAGAAGAAACCAATGACTTAGTTAGACTATTGATTGAGTTTAAGGACTATTTTTCATGGAGCTATGAAGAAATGCTCGGATTATCTCCTGACGTGGCAGTCCACAAACTAGCAATAGATCCTAACGCTAGCCCTATCAAGCAAGCTCCTAGACACATGCAAATAGAAATCAAACAACATGTCATCTTTGAAGTCAAGAAATGGATCGATGTTGATTTCATCAGGGAAAAAAATCTACAGTTATTTGGTGCCAGTTAAGAAGATGAATGGCCAAATTCACATATGCGTCGATTTTAGAGATTTAAATAAGGCATGCCCTAAGGATGAGTTTTCTCTTTCCATACTAGAATTAATGGTGGACATTACCTCACCTCATGCAGTTTTCTTGTTCATGGATGGGTCAACAAATCAAGATGGCCTCGAGGATGAAAGAAATACTACTTTTTTGAACCTGATTATAGAATGCCTTTTTAAAGTCCATCATCGGATCTTCAATGAATCATCAATCATCAAAGTCGATGATCTCTAGTCAAGGACTTGAGAGTAGTTTTGAATTAATATAACCTCAAAATAAATCCTCTAAAGTGTGCATTCGGGGTAGCTTCAGGGAAATTCCTTGGGTTTGTTGTCCGACACCAGGGAATAGAAATAGATCTAGAAAAGATCAAAGCTACCTTAGAAATGCCACCTCCTAAAAGTTTAACTCAACCCAAATCTTTCCAATGACGGTTACCATATCTGAGATATTTTGTCTCCAACTTATCGGGGAGATGCAAGCCATTCTTAGCAGTTGTCAAAAAAAGATGCTAAGTTCAAGTGGGATGATAAGTGCCAACATGCCTTTGAAGATATCAAGTAGTATTTGGTGAAGCTGCCAGTTCTTGCAGCCCCTATCCCGGGCAGCCACTCATCCTCCATACTACTGCATTGTATGACTCTCTGAGTGCATTGTTGGCCCAAGACAATGATGAAGGAAGGAGATTGCTCTCTACTACCTTAGCCGTCGTCTGATTTCTATTGAAGAAAATTGCCCACCTATTGAAAAATATTGCCTAGCTTTGATCATTGCATCCCAAAAGCTATGACACTATATGCTTTCTCATAAGGTTAACTTGATTTCCAAGATTAATCCACTGTAGTATCTCATTACACAGCCAATGCTATCCAAACATTTGTCACATTGGTACATGATACTCTCACAGTTTGATATCACATTTGTACCCCTTCCTACCGTGAAAGGACAAGCACTAACAAATTTTTTAGCACGCTTCTGATTCTCCTTAGTGGATCTCCACGATGAACAAACCATGAACTTAGGGGAGGTTGACAACCGTCAATGGGAGATGTATTTTGATGGTGTGGCTTCCTTTCATAAAGGAGAAACACAATGATCTACTCTTCCAGGAAAGGCAGGGGTAGGAATAGTTCTCTTAACTTCAGACCATGATGTGATGAGATTCTCATACTACCTCTCCAATTCTTGCACCAATAATGAAGGTAGGCTTTGATTGATGTGCAGGTTAGCCATCAGTGGGTCAAGAGCATCAACATCTAGGATTCTCGTGGTCATCAACGGTTGTGGTCTACAAGGTTCTCAAACCCAAGCTTCATCATTACCACGAGTATACCATGAAGGCTTGGCCCAAATCTGAAGTCACCATCTACAAGGTTCCCAGTAGAAAACGCAGTGCGATGCTTTGGCCAAACTTGCCAAAGAATTGGCATGTCTAGAAGATGAGTTCATTCCAATAAGGGTCCAAAATAGGAATGTCCTATCCCTTATTGATACTGAACTCATCGAGAGACTTTCTCTTGAATGGGAGGTTATCGTTGCTAATAAGGACAAGAGTTGGATTGAAAGCAACTGTTCATAGATTACTTGAACACTGGCAAACTACCTCAAAAAAATTCATAAGCCCATCAGGTGTAATAGAGAGCTCTTTCCTATGCTCTCATTGATGGCACCTTGTACCGATGGTCTTTCGATCAAATGTGGTTACATTTTTTAGACAAACATGAAACCCGTAGGATTATAATTGGGGTACATTCAGGTCTATGTGGAGCGCATCAGTCTGTCCTAAAGATGAAGATGAAGATCAAGAGATTAGGACACTACTAGCCTTCGATGATTACATACTGCATGAATGTAGCTAAGAGATGCCATCAGTGTCAGGTACATGATGTGGTTCTACATCAACCACCCAACATTCTACTCCCTACATTAGCCTCATGGCCATTTGAGTGTTGGGGTACCAACATTGTTGGTCCTATCGATCCTCCTTCTTCCAAGGGTCATCGGTTCATTCTGGCTGCCACTGACTACTTTTCCAAGTGAGCAGAGGCAATCCCACTTAGAGAGGTCACAACTTAACATGTGCTTCAGGTTTTTGAGAACCATATTGTATATAGGTTCGGGGTGCCTCGATGAATTATATCTAATAATGGTACTGTATTCAAAAGCACCAAAATCAATAGCTTCGCTAGAAGACATGGTATAGATTGGAGATACTCCATTATTTACTACCCCAAATAAATGGTAAGCATTCAACAAAACTCTCATCCAAATACTAAAGAAGACTCTTGATGATAATAGCGGCGATAGAATGGGCGGTTAGTTTGAAGCCTTGTGGGCCTACCGCTGCACATAGAACTCAACTCTACCTCATTTTCCTTAGTGTATGGATCCTAAGCTATTCTACCTTTAGAAGTTCAACTCCCATCACTAAGGATAGCATTTGGTAGAAAGATCACTATAGAGCATAATGCAAAGTTGCAGTTAGAAGAGCTCGAAGGTTTGGAGGAGAGATGCTTACGGGAATGCCAAAATCTCGAGTTGTATAAAGCCAAAATGATTCAAGCTCTAACAAGCTAGTCTAGGTCTTTCCAAGTAGGAGAACTTGTGTTAGTCTAAGGAGACCAATTATTGCCCCATCAAAAGATGGGAGGCAAGTTTGAACCCACTTGGGAAGGCCCTATGTCATAGAGAAGGCCTACCAAGGAGAATCTATCATCATTGATTATAAAGGGGAACACACGATGCTTCCAATTAATGGGATCTATTTGAAGAATATTACCCATAAAATTTGTTTGAAAATAATTATCAACAAAGAACAAAAATTTGATTCCAATTCATCAAAATCTTCTCTTCTTTTAAAGCATTGTTTGCTACGTATTCAGGATAGGTGTAAGAGAACCCAAGAGGCATCTTATCTCTCTTTCACAACACGAACACAATCAAACACAATTTCCTTGATGCTATTAGAATAGGTGTGAGAGAATCCAAGAGGCATCCTATTTCAATTAGCACAACTAAGTTAGGTGTAAGAGAACCCAAGTGGCATCCTTTCTTGGTGGGAATTCTAGTTGCCATCCATGGCACAATTTCATCAAATTCCCAAAGTGTATTTAGGGTAGGTGTTAGATAACCCAAGAGGCATCCTATTCCCTTTAACATAAGCCCAAAAACAAACACAAATCTTTTATCTCAGGCTATTGTGACAAGCCCTATGGCTCACTCATTAGCTCTGGGTGGTCTACATGCTGCTACCACTAGTATGTCACCCTAGTGGTCACTTGTTGGGCGGATGTGAGTCCCCATGCTTTCTTCTTAACTTGACCATTACAAACTGATGAGCACCTTGTTAGTTTGGTAGACTTTCCTGCCAGTAAGCTACCTCGTGTTGATTTTGTTTAAGAAGATGTGAGTCACCAAGCTTTCTTCTTGAACTAATCATCATGTACTCACTAGGTTGAGTAAATTTAAGGTTTATGATAAGTCTCCCAGAGGCTCCTTTCCTCTTGACTACATTTGAGTTGATATAAGTCCTCCAATGGCATTCACCCAGTAGCCCTAGGTGGATGGCACTTATCGAGTGAAGAAAAGACTATCCCGACAATCGATTCATTATGGGAGGATGTGAGTCCCTGAGCTTTCTTCCTAGGTAATTGTTCCAAATCGATGAGCACCTTAGATTGGTTAATGTTTGTTATGTTGACAGCAACTCACCCGGTGAATACACCACTCTTGGTAGATGTGAATCCCCATGCTTTCTCCATGAGTTGGCCACCAAATACTTATGCATATTATCTTCTCTAGGTTTTGAATCAAGCTTAGTGGCCTCTCTCCCTGTGGAAATTCTATTTGGATCACATCCTTTGAGACCCCATTTAGACACTACCCGGGTTACTTTTGGATTGGATAATCCCCTTTTCTAGTAACCACCCTATGGTTGGAGAATTTGTTCAGCGGATATGCATATTCTCCCTTGATTTAGTAAATCTGAGATAGGACTAGGCTGATATAAGCTCCTTCTCAGTTTGATCCCTTGCAAACCAACAAGGTCCATGATAAACAAACCAAACAAATAAGTAAAATTATTTTCTTGTGGATTAAGAATTCAAGCCCCCAAAGGGCCCCTTTTCCTATGTAGGCATCCTATCTTTAGGCAGTGTCAGTAGAACTCCATATAGGAATTGCTTGATTACCTGAGTTGAGATAAGTCCCTGGGTCGACACTCACTCCATATTCACCCTTAGGTCGGGTTCAATCTATTTCTCCACAAGTAGGTTACCTCGGCAGTCATTCTGCTTTGGAAGATGTAAGTATACGATGCATTCTTTCTAGCATGACTATCGAACTCTTGGGTTGATTGTTGTCAAAAGCTGATCACCCTAGTGGTCTTTTGTAGTGGAAGATGTGAGTCACCATGCTTTCTTCCCTTGAATTAACCATTTCAAACTGAAAGGCACTCCTTTGGTTGTATAGTTCTCCCCTCGGTCGAGAAGCTACTCTCTTTGGTTCAGTAAATTTTAGATAGGTCTAAGCTGATATAAGCTCATTCTCAGTGTGATCCATCGTAAACCAATGAAATCTATCAAAACAACTAAAAAATAAAATTAATCTTGACTATCTTTGAGCTAATTTAATTCCCCCAGTAGCATTCACTCAATAGTTACTAGGTCGGGTTTGATTTGTTGCCTCACCAACCAATCACCCCAATGGCTCCTTATTTTGAAAGATGTGAGTCCCCGTGCTCTCTTCCTAACTTGACCATTACAAACTGAAAGACACCCCTTTGGTTGGATAGTCTTACTATGTGGTTGGTCGACTATTTCCTTTGGATTGGTAAATCTTAGCTAGCCCAAGGCCTTAATGGCCCTTACTCAGTGCAGTCTATCGTAAACTGATGGGATCCATCACAACAACTAAAAAATAAAATTAATCTTGACTATTTTTGAGCTGATCTAAGTCCCCTAGTAGCATTCACTTAATAGTCAGTCCTAGGTCAGGTTTGATTCATCACCTTGCCAACCAATCACCCTAGTGGTCTTTTGCAGTGGAAGATGTGAGTTCCCATGCTTTCTTCCCTTGAATTGATCATTGTAAACTGAAAGGCACCCCTTTGGTTGGATAATCCTACTATGTTGTTGGTAAACTATTCCTTTTGGATTGGTAAATCCAGCTAAAGGTCATCATTTTCGAGTAGTCCATCATGAGATCCATCAAAATAACTAAAAAAATGAAACTAATCTTGACTATCTTTGAGTTAATTTAAGTCCCCCAGTGGCATTCACTCAATAGTTAGCTCAAAGGTTGGGTCCAATCCATTACTTTTCTAATGGATCACCCTAGCAACTGGTCCCTACTTTAGAGGATGTAAGTCTACTACGCTTTCTTTCAAATACGATGTACAAGGCACTTTGGTTGGCTAGTCCTATTATGTGTTTGGTAGACTACCCTTTGGATTGGTAAATCTAGGTTAGTCTAGGCCTCCATATCAGTGTGATCCATCCATAGGGTCCATCTCAAAATCCAAAAAATTATAAATCTGAAATAAACTCAACCCTCCTCCCTCAATGGAGTCAAATCAAATCAAAGCAAACTAAATAAACAAAATAAATCCAAGCAATCTCCCCCAATGGAGTCAAAACAAACAACAATCAAACAAAATAATCAAAATAAATAACAAAAATAATCAATCAATCAATCAAAATCATCCACCTCTCCTCAATGAGATGCAAATCTTTATAGTTCCCCAGCAAATCTCGAGTTCTAATCCCTTAGCGGATTTCACAACCTTTCATCCCTAGTGGATGACTTGAACTTGATTCCCCATTAGTGAGTTCACTTCTCTATCCATGGTGGAGTCGAAACAAAGACAATTGAACAATCAACAAATCAAATCAAATATTTCTTCCCAGTGAGACTTAAATCAAACCTCTCATCCCCTAGTGGATGACTTGAACCTCTTTCCCTAGTGTAAGGTTCACATACTCTATCCCTAGGGGATTCCTCCTTCCCTCTCTTATGTCTTTGACATAAGTAGAGTCACATATCACTAAGCTTATATTCCTTACACCTTGGTTGGGTAAATCGTTTATGTTAATGCTTGTGATCGTTCGAGGTTTTTGATCATTTCGATCAACACCAATATGTGTGGTGTGCCTTCTCAGTCACATCACACCTATTGGGTGCCCTTTGTTGACCTCATTTTAGAATGGGCTCTCGGCTCCTCCATCTTAGATGTAGGACTCTTCTTAGTCACTAAGAGTTTCCTTAGTCTTAAGACACTTCTAGTTATTAAGTGAATACTCAACCTAACCTTAGAGACTTAGAAGAGTTAGCCATATATGTCATGCTTTAGGGGTATTAGGAAAATTTTCTACTCCATAGCTTGAACCAAATCCTCACTACATTCTTTCAAATCAAACTTCAAATCAATTTTAAATCAAAACCTCAAATCAATTCCAACTTAATTGATTTTCTCAAATCTAAATTAGCTTCAACTCAAATCAAAATCAACTCCAAATTCCTTGAAATTTGGACCAACCCAATTTAAATAATTTTAAATCTACCCAAAGTGAAATCAAGGCCAAATGACCATTTTACTCCTAGGTCAAGGGGTAAACCATGGCCAATTCCACTTGGAATTTGGTCATATCCTCCTCATGGCCACTTGTCACCCTCTTAGTGGACCAAGTGGACACTAATGATCATGGTGCATATGACCAAATGGGTTTGGTCAAAACCCAATATTAACCACCACTTTCTCATTTCAAGCACATGGGATAACTCCCACACTCCAAATCAGCACATGGGAACTTTTCCACTACCTTCCTCTGCCAAAATTGAACTATGTGCAAGCTAAAATGACCTAACAACCCCATTTCATCTGATCAATTGATCCAAAATGGAAAGGAGGCTCTCGGCCATCCAATCCTTCTAGGGGGAGATATACTCCCCTTCATTTCACTTGAATTACATTGATTCATGCTTGATTAGAGAGAGACCTAAGGCAAGCTCCTCAAGCTCCCTTCAAGCTCCTTCAAGCATTTCCCATTTCTCCATTCTCAGTTTCTTCAAGCCAAAAATAGAGGAGGTAGGGAGAAAATCCACTTTGCTAAATTCACCACCATAGCTCAATTCCTTCTTCAAGCACCTTTAGAGAACTCAATCCAATTTTCCCAAGGTGTTTCCCAAGTGTTCAAGCCACACGAAGAAAGGTCTTGTCCACTTTGGTCAATAGGAAGATCTACTCAACCTCAACCCCTCAAACCTTCAATAGGGCTTTGTCTCTGCTAGATGTAGCTACCTTAATTCTTGGGAGTGCTAATGATAGCCTCCAGTGTGGTATGCCTTCAAACTAAGCTTAGAATAGGAAGTGTTTGGTCCTTTGAGAAAGAAACTTTCATTTGGATGTCTTGCCCCTTGCATGATGATGGTGTGGGTTAAGTTTGAGCTCAATCTGAGCTCAATTGAGCTCGGATCATGCCCTAAGGAGTGGACGGATGCCCTCTCCCGTAGGCGAGCTCAGTGGTAGATCATGGATCATCCATCCACATTTTGGATGGATGGTCTTGATCAACATGTAGGATCCTCTGATTTATCCTATTAGAACTCTGTTAATCGACGTCGATCATTCGGGCGGTTGAAAGCGAAAGTGTGTAGCGCTGAGCGGCATGGGATGTGACTACTTAAATAGTGATTCTTATCATTCCATGTAGAAAGCGTGTGCCTCGTCAGTGGTCCACATGGCGGATGAAAATATATAATTTTATTTAATTAAGTTTTAATGATGGATATAACTAAATGTAGAAAAATCATAAAAATACAAATTAAAATGCATTATGAAGATAATTAGAAGGGGAATAATCTAAAATTAAGTTTGATGGATTTTGAATAGTGAATTTTAGGCAATTTAGGTTTTATTAGGAATGTAATTATGTTAATTACTTTCTAATTATTCCACTAATTAATTCCAAACTTCCTAGGGTTGATTAATGGGATGAGCTCTCCCTCCCATGATTTTCTTGGAATTTATTAATGGTTTAATTAGGGGAATTGATTGATTCACTCTTAATCACTCCCTTATTCAATTAAGTGATTAAATAACCTATTAAATAGTGATGAATTAATTATTAAGTTTGCTAATTACCTTAGAATAACGAATGGACTTAGGGAATGAGATTAGGAGTCCTCTCCCAAATCTTTTTCCCTAAGTTTATTTTATTTGAATAAAAATCTAATTAAGGTGAAAATTAATTAAATAATTTAATCACTTAATTAAATGGCTCAATTAATCAAAATTTTAAAATCAAATCAATTTGAACTTAATCCATTCCTTCATGGGTAGATTCTTAGGTGTTCAATAAACTAAGTAGCTTAAGGAAATCATATCCAACCCATATGTGTGGGAAGGGTTATGAACTTAAATTAAACCCTTTAACTTAATTAATCATTAATTGTGAGCCAAATGCATTAGGCTCCTTTCTTTCTTAGGTGCATTAATTTAAATTCCTTGTAGTTTTATGTCATACATTGGCTCATAATTATTTGGTTAAATATGCTAAAGTGATACAAATAAGGGGTAATTAATGGACTTAATGTACATCTTAACCTAAATAAAATATAAAATCCACTTAATGGTTCTAAAATTAAATAAATCAACATACACATGTGGGAGATGGGTTAGGACCAGCAAACCTTTTCACATTTCCTACAAATCAAACCAAACTCAAGACAAAACTAAAACTTTTTTAAATAATTTTGATTCACTTTAAATAATCTTATTCCATAAGATTGTCTTTAGATATTAATTAGGGTGAGTGAATTTACATGCTTTCATCACTTTATTTCTTTCCTAGCATGCTAAATGTGTATGTCATATGAAAGTCATGCATTCATGCCTTTTGAAAACCAAATTAAATGAAATGTTTCCTTTATGTCAAATTGCATGTTTTGGCTAAAGTAAGAATATATATGGCTATTTTCACTACGAAATTCAAAATTACTTTCAAAATTTATAAATCAAACATCACAACTAAAAGGTATGCTACTTATAATTATTTATGAGCTTGCATGTGAGTAAAGTATAAAGATGTGCATTATGTGGCTTTCCTTCTCTTCTCTTTTAGCATAGTTTTGAATAGGGTTTGCAAAGTGTATAGTTAATTTGAAAAGAACACAACACTTGCTCAAATCCATTCCTATTCATCCTTATGTTATCAATTAGGAAGGGTATTTACACTTATACATGTAAATTGAAATAAACAAACCAATCAAACAAACATAAACTTTTGCATGATTCTCTTTCCATGCATTTCTTTTTGTACATGCACATGTATTTAAGGAAAGTGGTATATTAGTCTGGACAACCCCAGGGTTGCGAGGCTTTAAGGATCCATAAGTAGGTCTTATACCTTACACCCCTGGTGCAAACAATAGCACCGTACTCACTTATGTCTTTTGCACTTGTAAATGTGCATATGAAAAATGGATAAGAGAATCTATTTTCTACTTAACCAAATCATGCATCATGAAACATCCAAATTTTCTTAGGTAACATCCCTTAGCATTCATCATTAAGGTGTGCTAAACATTTCCATTTGTATGTATAGACTTGCTTAGGGTCCATCCATATGCATGTTATACATGTTAGGAAAGAAACAATGTGTTGTGTGTTTTATGATAATAATTCACTTTACTTAATCTTAAAATGCCTTTCTTTTTGGATAGGTTTATTTATAGAAAATCTAAACTTAAGATTAATCAAAATACATAATAAAATATTCACTAAACCAAAATCAAATATGAATCTACCTTAGAAATTACTTAGGGTAGGGAGGAAAGAGAAGTTTTGTTCTCTTTTCCTCTCTTTACAACACTTAGTAATTAATTGTAGGTTCATTCAAACCTAATCAAACCAAAAATAAAATCAACCAAAGTAACAAAAACACTTAAATGAAATAACCCCTCTAAGTTGAACATTTTCACACTTAGAGAACTTCAACCTTAAATCCTAGCTAAGCATACCACACAAACCTTAAATAGCACACACATTAAAAGTCACTTCTAGGTTAGGTTATGCATGGTTTGATGTTTTTTCTTTTGTTTTGTGATGTAATGTTTTTTATGATGTTAGGGTGTATGTATAAATGAATGGTAGGGCGATCTTAGTCTAACTATTATCTTCCGCAGGGGATTGTGCTTAAGGGACGATGTAAGAAAAATATAAAATTGCTTTTGTTTTGTAGGTGTTTATACCCCTAAGAATAATCCAAAATAGGCCAAGTGGACTTGATTACTAATGTGTGGGGTGCTAAGTCCAATTTATACATGTACATTCTTGGGATTGTATGGTTTGTTTAGCTAATATCTATTTTACAAGTTTTAGTTAGATTTTCTTTTTCCCATTTTCATGTAATTTTGTAATTATGATTTTGGATTGATTGTTATGGGGGATTAGGATGAACATTGGTTATAATATTATGTCTTATGTACCATGTGAAGCCTTTGGAGCAACCACATTCCAACCAACCAAAAGAAGAAAGAAGAAAGAAGAAAGAATAAAGAAGAAAGAAGAAAGAAGAAATGAAGAAGACCATAATAATGAATTCCTTCTTGATTGTATGTAATTCATTTATAATTCGAGTTGTATAAGGGTAGAGCTCAGCTACCCAATTTATTTTTGAGATTATTTGGTGGAGCACGACCACAAATGGAATCTTATTTTTTGTGCTAGCTTTATAAATTGATTGATGTTTGTTTAGCTTGAGCATTAAGATGGCATCTTTTTCTAGTTACGTCCTTGCTTTAATGTATGGCCTGTATAACGATTAGGCTCTTAGGAAAATAAAGTTTCTATATAACTAATCAATTCAAATTAAAAATAAATAACTCATAACCTCGCCTAAAGCCTAAGTTATAAATAAGTTTCTCACATCATGCATAAAAAAGCATATTATTTTACTCTTGATTTGGAGGGCTTCCACCTTCGCCAGAGAACTTGGCTTAACTTTTGAGAGCCATTGTGGAAACACACCTCCTTATCTCATTGATTTTGAACCATAATCTAATTTCTCATGCATTAGCATATGAATCCTAAATCTTGTGTCAAATTGATTGTCCAAAATGAAAATAAAATATAATAACATTTTGCATTAGATTTATATCATTAATCATGCCCTACATGATCTAGTCTCTTAGGGAGTGTGTTTAAGGACTTAGTCTCTTTCTTAATATCAATAGCTTAGCTATCTTGCAAAACCATATGACCTGATTACATGTATTTAAAATCATGGGAAGAGTTAGTTGGTGGCCACCCCCAGGCGGTTGTAAGTCCAACAGTCGGGTGATTTATCCTCTATTGTGGAGGAAAACCAAATACCCATTTTTGCCTTATATTTAGGTCATGCTTTTGGCCCTCGCCAAAGCTCTCTAGAATTAGGTTCAAAGGTTACTACTTTGCTTTACGAGCTATAAGCATAAATCCTCACCTTTTAGACATTTCCATGACCTTGTATCATGGAATTGTAAGTCCTAGATTTCTAATAAAAATTCAACTCAAATAAATAAATTATCTCAATTTCAAAAAATATAAAGCCCAACCATAGGATAGTTTGGGATGCTTACTAGGCTTCCTAGTATCCTAAGCATCCCTTACTTATCTTCATTAGCTTTGATAAGAACTCTCTCCTCTTGATCGATCCCATTTGATTTTCTAAAAATAAACCAATCGATTGATAGTCCTACCTTTCAAAATCTTTGGCGATAACAATCATTTACCTTAATCGAGGGTATTCTTAAGGAATCCCATTTCTTATGATGTAATTAACTATGAGGGTTTACCCTTGTAGGAACTTAACGAACCCGATTTAAAATAAACTCTACTTTACTTTTCCATGTAAAGTAGTGGAAGAATCTCTAGCACATTCCAAGACCCATAGTCCTTAGAGTCCTTATTAAGGTGATTAGGTCCATTTGGAGGATGGTTAATTCTATCTCACGAGGTAGTATACCATTCCTTAATGTCGTATTCGATCACCCTAATAAAAATATTTGTAGATCTGTGGTGTCCAACACAAGAAGTGTTGTTAGAAAGAAAAATTATTTTTTGATTCTTCATTTATTTCTTTTCTCTGAAGAGATTAAATGAAGGATTTAAAAATATATCTTTCATCCACCCACACATGGGTAATCAAGTCCACCTATCCTAATTTGGATTATGCTTAGGGGTATAACCAACCTGCACATCTAAAGCATTTATTATTTTTATTACAGCACCCTTTAAGCACAATCCCTTACAGAAAATAATGATTAGACTAAGCTCATCCTATCATCCATTCTATGCACATGCACCATAACATCTAGCCTAAATATTACATCATAAAATAGAATCAAGCATCAAACCATGCATTGCCCTAACATAGAGCTAGAAATGGTGACTTTGCCTAATGTGTGTGCCATTTAAGGCTTGTGTGGCATGTCTTAGCTAGGCTTTAAGGTTAGAATTCTCGAAGTGTGAATGATTCAACTTAGATGGTAGTTTCATTTAAATGATTGAGTTGATTTGTTAAATTTTATTTTGATGATTTGATTTGGTTTGAATGAACCTACATTTAATTGCTAAGTATTGTAAAGAGAGGAAAATAAAAGAGAACTTCTCTTTCCTCCCTACCTTAAGTAATTTCTAAGGAAGATTCATTAATAATTTTTCTTTAGTAAATGTTTTGTTATGTGTTTTAATTAATCCTAAGTTTATATTTTTCTCTAAATAAACCTATTCAATAAGAAAGACATATTAAGATTAATTAAGGTGAATTACTATCACAAAACACACAACCATTTATTTCTTTCCAACATGTATACCATGCATATGAATGATCCTAAGCATATCTATGCATGTAAATGTAAACCTTAGCACACTTTGATGATGAATGCTAAGAAATGTTATTTAAGAAAATTTGGATGTTTCATGATGCATGATTTTGTTAAGTAGAAAAGAGAGAGATTATTTTATCCATTAATCAAATGCATATTTACATGTATGAAAGAGATAAGTGAGTACGGTGCCATTGTTTTCTAGACTAAGGGTATAAGGTACAAGACCTTCTTAAGGCAACTTAAAGCCTCGCAACCCCAAGACGTCTAGACTAATATAACACTTTTCTTAAATACATGTGCATGTACAAAAGAAAACAAATGGAAAAGGTTTATGTTTGTTTGTTTGATTTTGGTTGTTTAATTTACATGTGCAATGTGAAGATCCTTCTTAAGCCATAACATAGAAGTGTATAGGAATGGATTTAGGCAAGTTTATGTTCTTTTCAAAAGAACTATACACTTTGCAAATCCTATACAAACCTATGCTAAAAAAAGAGAAGAAAAATCACATAACACATTTTATGCTATAATCACATGCAAGCTTATAAGTATTTATAAGTAGCATACTTTCTTTTATAATCTTTGATTTATATGTTTGAAAATAATTTTTGATTTAATAGTGATGCTAGCCACTCATATCCTTACTTTAGCCTAAAGCATGAAATTTGACATAAAGGAAACATTTCATTTATTTTGAATTTTCAAAAGATATGAATGCATGATTTCATATGCTTGGAAAGAAAAAAAGTGATGTATGCATGTAACTTCATTCACCCTAATTAATTTCTAAAGACAATCCTATGAAATAAGATCATTTAAAGTGAATCAACATTCTTTAAAGAGATTTTTATTTTTATTTTGAGTTTAATTTGAATATGATTTAAAAGAAAGATTTTGTTGGTCTTAACCTATTTTCTCCATCTGTGAATTGATTTAGTTTAATTTTAGAACAATTAGATTTATTTTTTATATTTTGTTTAGGTTAAGGTGTGAATTAAGTCCATTAATTTTACTACCACTTTTAACTTTAACATAACTAACCAAACAATTATGAGCCAACATATGATATGCAATCACATGGAATTTAAATCAGCAATGCACCTAAGAAAGAAAGGGACCTAATGCAATTGGCTCATAATTATTGATTAATTAAGATAAAGGGTTTAATTAAGTACTTTCATGACCTTCTCACACATGTGGGTTGGAAATGATTTTCTTAAACTTATCTTAGGCTCTTAAACTCCTAAGGATCTACCCAGCAAGAGATTGATTAAGTTTGGATTGGTTTTGAAAATTTGATTAGATCTTAAGTAGATCATTAGTGGATTAATCCTTAATTATGTTTGGATTAAAGAGATAGAGGGTTTAGGGAATAACATAGGAAAATACCCATTCCATAAACCTCCTCTTCACTTAAATAATATTTACTTATCTCAATTAAGGGATTAAACCACTGTTCACATGCTTAATTATTCTTAATTACATTAAGAGGGTGATTAGGGATTCATTAATTGATTTCCCTAATTAACTCATTGATAAATTCCTAGAAAATTAGGGAGGCATAAGTCATTCCCTTAAACATGTATGAGGAGTTTGGAATTGATTAATGAAATGATTATGTAATTAAAGTTATTAAGTTTTTAATTAAACCCTAATTAAGGTGAATTCACTATTCAAAATTAATTAGAAATAATTTTATTGAATTCCCCTCTGAATTATCTTTAAAATGAAGTTGAGTTTGCATTTTTTGGATTTTTCTACATTTAATTATGAATTTATGAAGTTTCAGTGACTAAAAGTAATTAAATAACCTAATTATATAACTAATCCCATCGGCGCCATGTGGGCTATTGATGTGGTGTGCACTTTCCATGTGGCATGATGGGATTGGTTATTTAAGTTGTTAAATTGGTTTATCGTGACCATTAGTGGATAAATGAAATGAAATAAATCTAGATAAATCAGATCCATCCAAAACACAGGATGGATGGTCCATGATTCATCCCTGCCTTTGCCTGTGGGAGACGGAGACCGTCCATCTTCCATGGCTTGATCCGAGCTCATTGAGCTCGGATTAGGCTGGTATTCAACCCACACCATCAAGAAGCATAGAGAAGAAGATCGAACTGGGGAATTTCAATGGGATTACAATTCCCTTCATAAAGGACCAAAGATTTTTCAACCTAAGCTAAGTTTTAATTCATACCTCGATGGAGGATATCAACGGCGCTTCCAATGGTAGAGGAAGCTTCATCTAGTGGAGATAAAGCCCTGTTGAAGGTTTCAAGCTTTGAGATAAAGTGGATCTTCTAATTGGCCAAGCTCCCCTTCAATGGCTTGCAACTTTGGTCTAGGTCCCTCCTTTCCCGTGGCTTGGATGCTTGGGAAAATCTTTGGGTGAGCTCGACTTTCCTCCTTGATGGTGCTTGCAAAGGGAATTGAACTTTTGTTGGGCATCAAGTTTGTTGAAAATCTTCACACCTCCCCTATTTTTGACTTAAGCAAAACTGAGAGAGAGAAATGGAATGAGCTTAGGAATACTTTGGGAAGCTTGTGGATGCTTTCCTTTGATCCTTTGAGCTCAATCAAATACAGGATGCTTATTTGAGTGGAAATGATGGGGAGTATATCTCCCCCTACTTGGATCGAATTGTCGAAGCTTGTCATGCCATGTGTTAAAACGAGTGTGGGAGGTGATCCATGTGGAGAATTTTTTGAGTGGAGTGGTCAATTTGGCCTTGGTTGGGTCATGGCTGACCCAAACCCATTGATCATGTGCACCACCTCCCTTCATGTCCAAATGGTCCATTAGGAGGATGTAGTGGCCATGAAAAGGAATTGACTAAATTTCAAGTGGATTTGGCCATAGGTTACCCTTTGACCTAAGAGTAAAATGGTCATTTGCCTTTGATTTTGATTTGGGAAAATTTGATATGATTGAAAAATGGGTTGTGCCAATTTTCAATGAATTTGGAGTTTATTTGTTATGATTTGGCTCAAGTTGACCCATTTAGGTCAAAATGGGTCAACTTGGGTCAAGTTGACCAATTGGTCAAATTGGGTCAAACCATGGGTTGGGTTGAGTTCATATGACCATTTGAAGTATTTTGGTATCATTGGTTTGGTTCAATTTGGTTTATATTTGGTTTTGGTTCATTTGAGTTCACTTAGGTCAAATGGGTCAACTTAACTAATTTGACCCATTTGACCCAATTGGGTTAGGTCATGGGTTGGTTTAGGCTTGGTTGATCATTTGAAATGTTTTGCAAGCTTTGGTTTTAATCAATTTTGGTTTGGTTAAGTTTCAAATTGATTTGATCTTTTAGGTCAAGTTGGGTTCATGGTCAATTAGGCTAGGTTGGTCTAGTTAGCCAATTGAGGCTTTGGTCAAGTTCAACAAGTTATTTAGAATGAATTTGACCCATTGGTTGAAATTTATTTGGCTTAGATCAATATTTGACACATTTTAACTTTTTAGGTCAACTTGGGTCAACTTTATCAAGTGACCAATTGGGCTAGGCTTGGCTCAATTGATGGCTTGATCAAGTCCAATCATTGATGATGAATTGCTTTATATCAATGGTTTCAATCAATTTGGCCTATGGTAGATTTTGGCTAGTTTAGGTTTCATTTGGGTTAAGTGTTGACTTGGTCAAAGGCTAGGTTTGACTTGGTTTGACCCAATTTGAGTGATTGATCATCATATGATGATTGTTGCTCACAATGTGAGACTTAGATGGGCTTAGTTCAATCCAATTTGGGTAGGATTAGAATTTGGCTCAAAAAGGTGTTTTAGGTCACTTTGGGTCAAGTGAGCCTAAGTGGGTCAATTGACTTGATCAAGGTTTGATCAAAGTTTGGTTGAACTCACATATGGACTTATGATTGAAATATAAATCCATTTGCAAGTGATTTAAGTCAAATGGGTTTTGATTCATTTGACAATTTCAAGTTCAAAGGATTAACATGGGTTTGATTTAGGTTTAAGTTTTGAATTTAGTTTTGTTTGATTATTGAAGTTTATATTTATATTTGGTTTGTGATTGAAGAAATGATTGTTTGAAGAAAATCCAAAGGTTTGGATTGATTTGAGTTTGATTTCTAAGTTCAAGGATTTGACTTGAAAGAGTTTAGGTTGGATTTGAGTTGGATTTGGGCTTGAGTTTTAAATTTGGTTTGATTATTTGAATTTATATTTCATTCAAATTTGTGAATATAAATGAGAATATAAATGAGTTATGAGAAAATCTTTTGAATTTGAATTGATTTGAATTTACTTTGAAGGAGTTCAAGGATTTGTCTTGAAAGAGTTTAGGTTGGATTTTGATTGGATTTGGATTTGAACTAAGTCCATGAGATAAGATCAAAAGGGATAAGAAAAGATTTTGGATTTGGAATTCAATCATGGGTTTCATTCATTTATAATTGATTCATGATTTGAGAAAATCCATTAGGTTGAAATTGGTTTAAGATTTGATGGAAGTGATTTGAGCTAAGTCCATAAGATGAAATTAAAAATGGCTTAGAAAGGTTTTGGATTTGATGTTGATTTGAATTTGAAGTTTGACTTAAAAGAAGGAAGTAAGGATTTGGTTCAAGCTATAAGGTAGGCAAGTTTTCCTAGCACCCTAAGGCATAACCTCTTCATATGGCTAACTCTTCTAAGTCTCTAGAGGTTAAGTGCTCACCTAATCACCAAAAGTGTCTTAAACTAAGAAACTCTTAATGTCTAAGAGGAGTCCTATGTCTAAGATGAAGAAGTTGAGAACTCACTCCAAAAGTGAGGTCAACATGTTCCTTTGGGACCAGTAAATAAGTCTTTCCAATTGAACTCTCCCACTTGATTTTTTAAATAACTTTTTTTTATAATCTAACTTTAAAGTCTTTGGAGATATTTATTGACTACTTTAATCGAGAGTGTTCTTAGAGAATTCTCATTTCCTAAGATATAATTAACTATAGAAGCTTGCTTCCATAGGGAACTAAAGAACCCAACATGAAATAAACCCTGCTTTACTTCTCCATATAAAGTAGGGGAAAGATCTCTGGTATATACAAAGGCCCATCTGCCTTAGGAGTCTTTATTAGGAGATTAGGTCCATTGCGGTGTGATGCTTCCATCTCTCAAGATGGTACATCATACCTTAATGTTGTATCTGATCACTTCAATAAGTAACCCCTAAGATCTGTGTGGTGTCCTAATGGCTCTAAATTTAAACACCATAAGGATCAACTAGTATATGAGCACTCTAACTCTAACCCCACTCTCTCCAAAGTCTGTTGAGGGTTTAGTAGTTAATGCTACACCACAACTGGATTGAAACTCCAAGCCTAAAAAATTTTATCTAAGAGCATCACCCTTAGGTTCAGGAGTTGCTGTAGAACTTGAGGATGAATCTACAAAAAAAAAAAAAAGAATTACCTTATTGACTGGTACTCTCCTTATGTTCAAAATTTAATAAAATTGGGATTGATACCACATGCATAGTTAGATTACTTTAAGAAAATGTGGAAAGGCAAATACAAGAAGGCACAATTAAGACTAGGATTAGGATTTTGTATAGTTGGCCCTATAAATGATGATGAATATTGTTTGGTCATCACCAATAACCTGGAGTCTGATAGGTTCTTTTTAAATGACACTAATTAATATGAAGAAGTTTATCTAGAAACTTCAAGCTATTCAAATGACCTCCAAGTTAAGGATGCACCACCAAAATTGGAAGAAAAAATAAAGTCAACCATTAATGAGCTAAAGAAAATCAACTGAGATACTGAAGATAATCCATGCCAAACATTCATTAATTATTTATTGAGTGAATCTAAAACCAGTAGTTTAGTTAGGCTACTTTCATTGTTTAAGGATTACTTCACTTAGAGTTATGAAGAAATGCTTAGATTAGCTACTGACGTTGTAGTTCATAAACTAAATATTTAGCCTGATGCAACTTCCGTTAAGCAAGTTCCTAGATGCATAGGATTAGATATTGAATAATAGGTCATTTTTGAAGTAAAGAAACTAATTGATGCTAATTTTATATAGGAGAAAAAAAGATCCAATTTGGTTTGCTAGTATCATCTCAATTAAGAAGAAAAATGGCCAAACTCATGTATGTGTCAAATTTAAGGATCTAAATAAGGCATGTCCCAAAGACAAGTTCCCATTACCCATAATAGAATTGATGGTAGACATAGCCTCCTCTCACATGATCATCTCATTCATGGATGAGTCATCTAGTTATAACCAAATTAAGATTGCACTTGAGCATGAGAAGAATATTGCATTTAAACTATGATCAAAATCATTTTCTATAAGGTCTTGCCTTTTGGACTTAAGAATGATGGTGCCACGTATCGGGCCATGACTAGAATCTTCAATGGCTCATCCATCACTAAGTTGAGTGTTTTGTTGATGATCTCATAATCAAAAGTAAAGATAAAATAGATGACCTATATGATTTGAGAGTAGTCTTTGAATGGATATGACATAACTTAAAAATGAACCCTTTAGAGTGTGCTTCTAGGGTAATCTCATGGAAGTTTCTAGGGTTTATCATATGACACTATGGGACTGAGATAGATCTAAAAAAATTAAAGTAATATTAGATATGCCACCACCTAAGAGTCTAACCCAACTTAGGTCCTTCCAAGGAAGATTAACATATCTAAGACGCTTTATATTTAATTTATCTGATACATGTCCACCATTCCCTGCACTTATAAGTTTCAATGGGATGATAAGTGCCAATATACTTTTGAGAGCATTAAATAATACTTGATGATACCTCCAGTACTTGCTACTCCTATCTTGGGCAGACCACTTATTTTGTGCATGGCTACATTAGGTGATTCCCTTGGCACTTTGTTGGCTCAGGCCAATGATGAAGGAAAAAAGAATGCAATCTACTACTTGATTCATCGCCTAATTCTTGTTGAGGATAAATTATTTGCCCATTGAGAAGAATTGCCTAGCCCTCATATTTGTTGCCTAAAAGCTAAAGCACTATATGCTTTCACATAAAATTAATTTGATTTCTAGAATAAATCCATTATAATATCTCACGATGATCAATGTTATCCAGATGGTTGACATAATGGCCCATGATTTTATCACAAATTTACATCACTTTCATCGTTGCCTGAAAGGGAAAGCATTAAAACTTTCTAGGGCCTTCCCAGATTCTCCTCTAAATGATCTCCCTGATGAGAAAATCATGAGTTTAGAAGATGTGAATGGCAAGATACCAATCTCCTTCCTTTCTTCCTTCTACCAGTCAGCTTCACATCATGTATTTCAGTAAGTTGATCTTCTCTTTTGCTTGGTGTGGATCTGGCCTTGGATCAAACCATATTTACCACCACCCCTGTCATCATGTTTGTCCTTGGCTTTGAGCAGTTGAAGGTCACATGTGAGGACCAACCCTCATCATAGTTGGTAGAGAGGAGGTGACAAGCGAGAAGCCACTTCTATAGTTCAACCTGTAGTCTGATTCAGAGTTCCCCTCTTTGAAGAGGAAGGCTGTTGAGGTTCCCCTGTTAGTTCAGCCAATAGAGTCAATTACCCCTACTGCAGTTCTAGCATGGGCAAGTACCACCTCTATGGTTCCCCCTAGAAGGGGAATGGTATCTTAGCTTGAGATAGTCTCCCACACCTTCGAGGTGGGTGATTCGCCCCACTCAAGACCGTAACAAGAATCACAAGATCAAAAGGAAATATGAGCATGTGGAGAAGGAGGTAGATGAAGCCTCCCATGTTGCTGAGAAGGGTTTCCCTTGTGAGATCTCTCCACTCTTGGGGGGCAGTAGGTTTCACCTCCTTTCAGCTTCAAACAAAGAGGAGGACTATTGGAGGATAACTGCATTACCCCCACCGGCTACAGAGTATGAGACACATGCTAGGGAAAGGAGGAGGCCATATGCTGATCTACGGTTTATTCTTCGCAGAGTTGGTAGAGCCCATAGATGCTCGAAGTCCAGCACACTGCATTACCTAAGAAGCTTAATCTTTAGAAGTGTTAGAGACCATATTCATAGAGAGACGGCCTCTGAGGCCAGGGTAGCTGTCCAAGCGGGCAATCGGTGTCCTTATCATTACACCGCTCCACTCATCGTCCACCTTCACTAGTCTAGGTTCCACCATCTCTGTCCCCACCAATTCCACCAACCCCTATTTAGAGAGAGAGCTTCTCATTTGGTGATCCATCTATGGCCCAAGGATCCCACTCCATGTACTCCACTCATTGAGGTGAGGTTGAGCTCCCCTGCTTGACCTTCCATCCCAACAATGATGAAGAAGGAGTGGTGACCCAAGAGTGTCATTGCTCCCCTACTTGACCTTTCATCCCAACATTGAGGAAAAGGGAGGGATAAGGTAGTCCCCATGATGGTTGAGTCAGTCAGAGAGTGTGGTCCACCAATGTAGACTATTCAATGCATAGCTTCGATAAATCCTAATCTAGTAGTCAGATATCAACCTATGTCCAAATAGAGTAGGGTTGAGTAGAAGACATTCTAGAGGACTATCGTGTTACAGAGAGGCAGATAGTTGGGGATGATCATTGACCAGAAAAAAAGTAGTTTTGATCCCAATGAGGATGACATGTTAGATGATCTAGTAAAAGTCCACATAGTTGACACTTGAGGATCCCAGCACAGGAAGCAGCTTAGCCAAGAAGGCATTGTAGTTGAGGAAGGTGAGGCACCAGACTCAACTCAATGCCTTCTCCAACAAATCAAGAAGAAGGATGATCAAATCAACAGGATGGGGCTAAGGGTATAAGAGTTGATGGAAATAGTTCTAGCCATGCATAACCAAGCCCGAGTTTCATAACCTTCCCCCATGGAGGCCGATCGGCCTGAGCTAGTTCAGACCTTGGATAATCCCAAAGGCACCCCCATGGATAATGATGTCAGTAGCTTGCATAGGAAGGCCGATAGCACCTCCATGCATGAGAAGGACATAAAATAAATGATGGAGCGCAGATGAAGGAACCGGTGGCACAATCCCAGGAGAGCTCATCTATTCTAAAGGTATACCCTACCCGGAGGAATTTGATGTAGTTCAATACCCTAAGGGTTTTGTGCCACCATCCTTCAAGATTTTTGATGGCAGTGGGAACTCAAGGTAGCATATAGTACATTTTTGAGCCAGTTATTGATATAAGTGGTAGTGATGCACTTTTTTGGTTATTTATCTGTAGCCTGTCAGGGGTAGCATTTGATTGGTATGCCCAATGGTTTAGTGAAGACCTTTATGAGTTAGAGCATCTCTTCATCAGGAGATCTATAGGAGCTCAGTAAAGGGTAATTGTATGGACCTCGTTGTTGAGAATCAAAAGCCAAACGAGTCCCTTATTGATTATATTCTTAGATGGCGCAACCTAAGTATAAAATGCAAACTATAACTACATGAGCAGCATGCCATCAGATTCTACTCAAGATTAATCTTGGCCGGTCACCTTCATGCTTAAGGCTTCACCATAAAGACATTTGAGAAGCTAATCGGTAAGACATCTAACCTACAAGAGGAAGCTAAATAGTTACCCTTTTAGACCAGTCATCTAAGCCTAAGCCTCAGAAGGTCTTTGAAAAGAAGCCTGGATAATTATGCTAGTAGACAAGGGGAAATAGCCAGTCAAAGCATAGTATGAGAGGACTCTAGCTCAATAGCCTCCATTTCCACCTCCTCTTCCACTACCTCGGCCGCCACAATGGCCACCATGGCCATAGCAGCTTACTAAGTCATGGTACAACTACCCACTGCAAGGTAGCTATTTTTCACCTACTCTTGCTAAAAAACTCAACAAATCATACTTATTCAAGTAGGAGATAGTCAGGAAGATCTTCAAGAATCTCTTAAAGAAGCCTAGTTTTTAGCTTCTCGAGCTTAAGAAGCCGAAGGATGTGGGCAAGAGTAATGATCCTAGCTACTACCCATACCACAGCATATTAGGCCACATCTTAGAGGATCGCATCACCGTTAAAGATTGGCTTGAGCGTCACTACAAGTCAAGAGCTATAGTTATTCCTATGAAATAGTTATTAGAACAACCATCTAGTTTTGTCAGAGTAATCCTTGGGGATACTTCTGATCATCTTAAGATAAAAGAATGTTGGGATATTTCCTTATCCCAAACCTCTAAGAAAATAATTTCTAAAATAAATAAAAAACTTTCTCTACAGGTGCTTGAAGCAACTCGAACCTCCAACACCAAGAAGGTTTGCAAGTTGTGAGAGACAACTCGGCGAGGTGGAAGCCCAATAGTAGCATAAATAACCTACTTTATTTGCCTAGATATATGTCAGCAACCACTATCTCCAAGACTTCTCTTAGCTACTATGACCTCTACTAGCTCCACCTCCACCAGGAGCATTGTATCAGTGGATGAGGGCACCAAACCCTTCATCCCCTTACATTACTTGATTTTTACTATATACCTCTGCCAAAATTAAAGAAATCAATGAAGAAATCTGATTCCACTTACATATTTGTTGCCTCTAATGATTTTATTAATTTTATTCCAATTGAAAGCTCTTAAAGTCAAACTAATAATTTAAATAATTTTGATCAGTCCTAATTTGATTGAGAGATGGACTTTCCTTTTATTATTCACCTATTGAGATTGAATTAAAGTCATCCAACTCTGAGGATTTTTTATAAGCAATAGGTATACTTGAAGAGCAGGTAAAACTTTTAACAAGCTTCTCTGAAGAAGTCACTGAAATCAACCTCCGCAGTGGCAAAGCTCTACCTCCTAGGACAAGAGTAAGCAGGTCATTGGTTCCAGTGAGAAGATAGCCCCTCCACAAGATTCTTTACCTATAAATATGCTTATAGAGGACTAGCCCAAAGTTGATTAGAACATCCTGGCACATCTTAGAAAGTTGCTAGTTAAGTTAAGCATATATGATGCCCTTGTCTTATCAAAAAATGATAGAATCTTTAATCAAAGCCTAGCTTGATCCATAAATATGCTTAGCTTAGTTCGCTATTGAGAGGAAGCATGCTATTTGAAGGAGATCCTAGGAGTTACATTCATGGATGAAGACCTACTTCTAAGAACGATCGAGCACAACCATCCCCTCTACATTATAATGGATGTTCGTAAATTCAGGCTATTTAGAGTTCGAGTTGATCCATGTACATCAGTCAACATTATGAGTTTAAGAATCCTTGCCTACTTGAGGATCAACATCTCTAAACTTCAAATGGAGAAGATGATGTTGAAAGGATTCAAAGAACAAGGTGAGAGGGCCATAGGCTCTATTGTGTTGCCCTTAGAGATTGATGATTGGAAGACTGAAGCCAAGTTTAAATAATAGACTCGGATACATCTTTCGATGCTTTGCTTGAGAGATGGATACATACGAATAGCATGATTTCATCTTCTTTACATCAATGCATCAAGTTTTTAAGAGGTGGAATTGGATTTTGTGTCGAAGGAGATCTTAAGCCATTTGCAATTCATGAGGTCGGGATATATGAGGATGCAGCCTACTACCTCCCTAAGAAAGAAAATGTCTATTCTCGTGACCTTAGTCAAATTCCCAATGTAAGAAAAAAGAAAAGAAAGAGAAAAGGAAAGAAAAGAAAAAGATAAAGATAAATAAATAGAAATTGAAAAAAAAGGAAAAGGGAATGAGAAATAAACTATAGGGAGGAAGTGGAGCTTGAGATTAAATTCCACCCATAGTTCATCACTCCATTTGAACACATGGGGAGGATGACCCAACCTCCACAAAGATAAGGAAGAGGCAAGTACAAAGGGAGTCATAGGAGTGGAAAGCCTCCATACTTACCACCCACCAGGAGATTTGTCCCAACAATCACGAGTACACCTGCTATCCATATAGACTTAGAATCTAGTTTAGAGGATGAGTCTAATATGGTTAGCACAGTAGCCAACTCTTTTCAATAGTAGATCCCATTACACTCGAGCTAGATAGTGATGAAGATCGGATTTCCAAGCAAAGCATAATTGTATCCAAGTCCTCTTTATGTGAAACTATTAAGCATAGTTGGTGGATTTTAGCTCTAACCCCACTTTTCTCACAAAAAGTTGAGGGTTTGGTAGTTAAGGAGGCCCCTAAATCATTTACAACTACAAAAGTTCAAAGGTATCCTGGATCACCATTCTCAAGTCAAGAAGTTGATGTAGAGCTTGAGAATGATTTGTATAAAGAATTAATCGAATTATCTTTTGATTGGTACTCACCTTTTGTTCTTAATCTAACAAAGAAATGTTTAATTCCTCATACATGGTCCAACCAAAAGTTTGATTATTTTAAAAGGTTATGGAACAACAAATGCAATAATTTTCAATCAAAACCAAGACTAGACTTCGATACAGAAGGCCCAATCAATGATGATGATTAATGCTTGGTCATCACCAATCATTTGGAATGTGATAGATTCTTTTCAAATCACATTAACTCATATGAGGAGGTGTGCTTAGAAACTTCAGATGATCCAAATGATTTCCAAGTCAAGGATGCACCTCTAAAATTTAAAGAAGAAATCAAGTCAATGATCGATGAACTCAAAGAAATCAACTTAGGAATTGAAGATAATCCACACCCAACATACTTTCGGTCCTTATTAAATGAAATTGAAACCAATGAGTTAGTTAGGCTACTCACTAAGTTTAAGAACTACTTTTCATGGAGTTATGAAGAAATGCTCGGATTGGCTCCTGACATAGCAGTTCATAAGCTAGCAATACAGCCTGATGCTAACACTATCAAGCAAGCTCCTAGATGCATGCGATTAAACATTGAATAGTAGGTCATTTTGAAGTAAAGAAACTAATCGAAGCTGGTTTCATCTGGGAGAAAAAATGCCCCACCTAGTTGGCTTAGTGTCATCCCAGTTAAGAAGAAGAATGGTCAAATTTCATATATGTCAATTTTAGGGATCTAAATAAGGCATGTCTAAGATGAATTTTCAATATTGATACCAAAATTGATGGTGGACATTACCTCATCTTATGTAGTCTTCTCTTTCATCTGGATGCAACCAAATAAAGATGGCCCCTGAAAGAGAAAATACTATCTTTAGAACCGAGATATTGCTATAAGTTCATGTTTTAGCCTTAAAATGCCACATACCAGTGGGCCATGACTTGAATCTTCAATGAACTCATTCATTATCAAGTCAAATGCTATGTTGATGACCTCGTGGTCGAAAGAAAAAAAAAAAAAGGAAGAGTGTCTCTTTGATTTGAGAGTAGTTTTTGAGCGATTAAGATAATAAAACCTTAAAATAAACCCTCTAAAGTATGCATTCATAGTAGTTTCAGGGAAATTTCTTGGGTTCATTGTTCGACACCATGGATTCAAAATTGACCTAGAGAAGATTAAAGTGATATTAAAAATGCCACCCCCTAAAAGTCTAACTCAACTTAGATCATTCCAAGAGAGGTTAGTGTATCTAAGATGCTTTATATCCAACCTATCAAGCAGATGCCAACCATTTTAGGCACTAGTCAAGAAGGACATCAAGTTCAAGTGGGACGATAAGTGCCTACATGCCTTCAAGAACATCAAGCAGTATCTGATGATGCCTAGCCACTACTATCCGAGGAAAGCCTCTCATCCTCTACACTACTACATCAGATGACTCCCTTAGTGCTTTGTTGGCCCAAGCCAATGATGAAGGGAAAGAGAATGTGCTCCACTATCTCAACCATTGTATAATCCCTACTGAAGAAAACTATTCACCCATTGAGAAGCATTGCTTAACTTCAACCTTTGCATCTCAAAAGCTACAACATTACATGCTTTCTCATAAAATAAACTTGATTTTTAGAATCAATCCACTACAATATCTCATTACACGGCCAATGCTAACTAGAAGATTGTCACATTAGTCCATGATTTTATCGCAATTTGATATCACTTGCATACCCCTCTGTGCGGTGAAAGGACAAGCACTCACGAATTTCTTAGCAGCACACCCACTTCCTGCTAATTCTCCGTTTAATGATGATCTCCCAATGAAAAAATCATGAACTTAGGGGATACCAATATTCACCATTGGGAGATGTACTTTGATGGTGCCTTCTCTCAAAGAGGAGAAGAACCACACTCTTCCGGAAAAGCACGGGTAGAAATAATCCTCCTAACTCTAGATCATGATATGATGAGATTCTCATATCATCGATCCAATCCTTATACCAAAAATGAAGTCAAATATGAGGCTATGATTTCCGGTCTTAATTTAGCCATTTCACTAGGCACCAAGAACATCAACATCTTTGGGGATTATTAACTAGTTGTCAACCAAATCATTGGGTCTATAAAGTTTTAAAGCCTAAACTCCATCACTACCATAAATATACCTTGGAATTGCTAGCCCAAATCCCAAGGTTACCATCTATGAGATCCCTCAAGGAGAAAATGCCATAACAAATGCCTTAGCCAAGCTTGCCAAGGAGTTGGCGAATGTACAGATGATGAATTTATATCAATAGAGGCCTACAATAGGCAAGTCCTACCTCTCATTAATGAACTCACCGATAGATACTCTCTTGAATGGAGATTCGTTGCCAAAAAGGATGAAGAGCTAGATTAGAGGAAACCATTCATTGATTACCTAAACAGAGGTAAACTACCTTAGAGAAGTCCCAAGCTTATCAAGTCTAACAAAGAGCACTTTTCTACACCCTCGTGAATGGTGTATTATACAGGCAGTCCTTCGATCATATGTAGTTACATTTTTTAGACAAGCACGAAGCCCGTAAGATCATGATTGAGGTACATTCAAGATTATACATAGCTCACCAAACTGGTCCCAAGATGAAAGCTAAAATCAAGAGACTTGGATACTACTGGCTGACGATGATCACCGATTGCATGGACATAGCCTGGCGATGCCACCAATGCCAAGTACACGAAGTGGTCCTACACCAACCACCCAACATTCTACATCCAAATTTGACTTAATGGCCATTCCAGTGTTGGGGTACTGACATAGTTAGTTTGATTAATCATCATTCTTTCAAGAGTCACCAATTTATCCTCACTCTTACCGACTACTTTTCCAAATGGGCAAAGGTGATTTTGCTCAGAGAGGATCAAAGCTCAGCATGTGCTCCAATTTTTCAGGAACCATATCATATATAAATTTGGGGTACCTCATTGAATTATATCTAATAATGATATTTCTTTCAAGAGTACCAAAATTAATAACTTCACTAGGAGACACAACATAGATTGGAGATACTCTACCATCTACTACCCACGAGTGAATAGTTTGGTAGAAATATTCAACAAAACTCTCATCCAAATACTGAAGAAGACACTTGATGATAATAAACTATAATGGCAGACTAGTTAGTTGAAGCTTTGTGAGCCTACCACACCACCTATAGAACTCCAATGCAATCTACCTTTCTCCTTAGTGTATGGGTCTGAAGCCATTCTACCATTAAAGTTTAACTCCCATCACTAAAGATAGTATGGGTAAAAAATCATAATGGAGCATAATGTCAAGTTGTGGTTAGAAGAACTCAAAGGTTTGGAGGAGAAACGCTTATGAGCATGCCAAAGCCTCGTTATACAAAGAAAAAATGATTCGAGCTCACAACAAGTTGGTTTGTCCCAAAGCTTTTCAACTAATAGAGCTTGTTTTAGTTCTAAGGAGATAAATTTTTGCCCGTCACAAGATGAGAGGCAAATTTGAACCCACTTGGGAATGTCCTTTTATAGAGAGAAGGCACTACTAATCAACTAATAATGGAGAGTTACCGATGCTTCCAATCAATTAGCTCCATCTAAAGAAATATTACCTATAAAATGATGTTCAAAATATTTTTCCATAAATAAAATTTCACTTCAATCAAAATTTCTCTCCAAATTGAAAACTTCCCACTTGTCGAATCTCTAATGCTATTAGGATTGGAGTAAGAGAACCTAATAAGCATCCTATTTTGACTAGTACAACTAAGTTAGGTGTAAGAGAACCCAAGCAACATCCTCTGTGGAGTCACAACACCCCATTTCCATCCATTCTTCAATGTGTTTAGGGTAGGTGTAAGGAACCCAAGCAGCATCCTATCCCTCATTACCATAACACAAACACAAAATTACACCCAAATACAAATCCTTTGTTTCAGAATACTTTGAGTTAGGAGGACACCCTCAGCGGCTCTCACTCAGTAGCTGCTCTAGGTCGGGTTGACTCACTACCTAGCTAGTGTGTCTCCCCAATGGTCTCTTGCTTAAGAGGATGTGAGTCATTATGCTTTCCTCCTAGCTTAACCACTGCACACCAATGGGAGCCTTATTAGTATGGTATGTCTTGTTGCATAACCAATGAGCTACCATATGTTGGCTTTGTTTAGGAAGATGTAAGTCCCTCCACTTTCTTCTTAAACTGACCATTGTGCACTGACTGAGTCGAGTTTATCTTTGAGGATTAGGGTAAATCTCCTGCTCCTTTCCTCCTGACTACTTTATGTTTGGGTCTAGTCCTTCTTTATGACTTCCCACTTAGTAGTCACCCTAGGTTAGATAGTAGTTGTCTAGTCGATGACAGATTGTCCCGATGATCAATTCTGTATAGGAAGATGTAAGTCTCCAACACTTTCCTCCTAGATTGATCATCGCACATTAACGGAGAACTTAGGTTGGTTGGAGTTCACTTTGCTAATAGCGACCGATAACACACCGAGATGCGTCTTTGCACTTTCTCTTTCGCCACCCACCTAGCTTTTCTTTTCGTGGATTAGGATAACGCCCCAGCAGCACCTCCCTAGTGGGCACTCTATTTGGATTACATTCTTTGTGGGTCCATTTAAACACTACCTAGGTTACTATTAGATTGGATAGTTCTTTCTTAGTAACCACCCCTATGGTTGGAGATTTTCTGCACATGTGTAGACTCTCCTTTGGGCTAGAAAATCTCAAATACAAAGCCCCTGTGCTTCTCTTTAGTGTGATCCCTCACACACTAATGAGTTCCATGCAAACAAACAAACAAATAAAATAAAATTTCTTGTGGATTAGGAGGACGCCCCAAATGGCACCTTTTCCAAGCAAGCATCCTATCTTTAGGGCAGTGTTACAAAACTCCTATAGGAATCACCTTGACTACTCTTGATGTGAGGTAAGATCCCTAGCACTTCAATAATTGCCCTAGGTTAGGTTCAATTTGTTGTGCCATCAATGAGTCACCTCAGCTATTTTTTCTAAAAGATATAAGTCCCCATGATATTTTCTTAGTACAGTCGTTGCACACTTAAAGGTAATCCCTAGGTTTGATAGTCCTACCCTTTGGCTAGTAGACTACCCATTTGGATTGGTAAATCTAAGATAGGCCTAGGCTTACATAGCCCCTTCTTAGTGCGGTCCATCACACACTAATGGGTCCATATCAAATCAAATCAATCATCTTGACTACTTTTGAGTTGAGATAAGATCCCCAACGACACTCACTTAGTAGTCTCTAGATGGGTTCAATTTGTTGTACCATCAATCAGTCACCCAGTGGTTATTTCTGCTTCAGAAGATGTAAGTCCTCATGCTTTCTTCCTAGCACAACCATTGCACACCGAAAGGCAACCCTTAAATTGGATAGTTCTACCCTTCGGCTGGTAAACTACTCCTTTGGACTGGTAAATCTAAGATAGTCCTAGGCTTACATAGCCACTTCTTAATGGGGTCAATCACACACCGACAGGGTCCATATAAGGTCAAATCAATCACCTTGACTACTCTTGAGTTGAGATAAGATCCCCAATGACACTCACTCAGTAGTCGCCCTAGGTTGGGCTCAATTTATTGTGCTACTAACAGGTCACCCCGACGGTTGATTCCACTTTGGAAGATGTAAGTCCCTGCGCTTTCTTCCTAATACTGCAAATACAACCCTGGTCAAATAATCCTACCTTGGCTAGTAAACTACCCCACTGGTAAATCCAGATAGGCTTACTGAGTCCCTTTTTTAGTGCGATCCATCACACATCAACAGGGTCCATATCAAATCAATCAAATTAAATCCAAACAAATCAAATCAAATCAACAAATTAAATCAAATTAATAAAGACAAATCCAAACTTACTTTCCCAGTGGAGTCAAGTCTGAATCCAACAAATCAATCAAATTAATCTCCCAGTGGAGCCAAACCAACTAAATCAAACAAACACAACCTTGATCCTAGTAGATTGAAGCTTATATCCCTGGTGGATATGTCTCCAATTTAAATCAACAAACCAAATCAAACTCAAACTTGTATCCCCAATGGATCTCCCTTCCGTAAATAAAAAAACCAAATTAATATAAATCAAATTCAAATCTTTTCCTAGCGGATTCCTCCTAAATTAAAATTACAAATCCAATCAAATCTCAATCCTTAGCGGATTTCCCCTTCTATGCTCTTGGAATTAATCAATCTACAATCAAATCCAACTCTTACATGATTCCTCAGTGGATCTCTCTTCATGTCCTTGACATGAAATCAATCTTTAATCAATTCAAATACAATCTTCTTGGCTCTCTTATGCCCTTATCATGAGATGAGTTACATTACACCAAGATCGTGATTCTATCTACCTCTTGGTTCAAGCATAGTTGGTCATCGTTAATGCTTGCAATCCTTTTGGATGTTGTTGATCATCTTAGTCAACACCAATACGTGCGGTGTGCCTTGTCAGTTACACCACACCTATTGGGGTCTTTTGTTGACCTCACTTTTAGAGTGAGGATTCATCTCTCCATCTTAGACCTATAAGTCTTCTAGACACTAGACTCTCCTTAGTCATAGAACACTTTTAGTGACTAAGTGAACACATAACCCAAACCTAAAGACTTAAGAGGATTTTCCATAGGCTAAGGCTATGCCTTAGGACTAAGGAAACCTACATATCCTATAACCCTAGCCCATGTCCCAACCTTATACTTGAACAATCCATCGATCTTGAATTTAATAAAGCACCTTCAATCAAACCAAACACAATTTTTTTCCAATCCTTTAATCATCTTTCAAAGCCTATTCAAAATCTACAATCAAGCCAAGACCAATAATCAATTCAATTAACCTAAGTAATCCCATTTGAACCCAAAATGTCCAAATGAGCCAAAATCTAATTAAACTCAAATCAATTGCAATCAAATCCATCACTAAATTCAAATCAATCATCAAACTCAATTCAATCCAAATCAACCTAATCCAACTCAATTAGCCTAATTGGTCCACTTGACCCAAAGTGACCAATTTGACCAAATTGAACTAAACTCCAATCCAACCTAAATTGGATTGGATCAACCCCTCAAATCCTCTCCATGATGATTGTTGATCATCTTGGATAGCCTAATTGCCATCAATTCAATCCAATCACGCCAATTGACCCATTTAGGTTCACTTGATTCCAAAGTGATCTAAAAGACTCATTTGAACCAATCTTTAATCCAACCCAAATTGGATTGAACCAACTCATCCAAAACCTCTTATAATGATTGTTGATCACCCT
The DNA here is from genome assembly GCA_021442155.1 of Cymbidium sinense. Taxonomy (NCBI): domain Eukaryota; kingdom Viridiplantae; phylum Streptophyta; class Magnoliopsida; order Asparagales; family Orchidaceae; genus Cymbidium; species Cymbidium sinense. Next base: position 135,645,551 of record CM038220.1, read on the forward strand.
TGATTGATCAATTATAATCAATTAGGTCAAACCAAGTCAATTTGATCATTTGATCAAGTTGACCCAATTAGCCTACATAAGACAAATGAACCAAATCTCATTTCAAGGCAAATTAATTGAATCCATACTAACTTTGAATCAACCTTTAAACATGACTTGACCTTCAATTGAGCCAAACCTAGTCCAATTGGCCTCTTGACCCAAGTTGACCCAATTTAACCTAAAGGGCCAAATTAGGCCAAATCAAAATCTAATCCAAATTGATTGAAACCAATGACTTAAATCTATCTCAAATTGACTATTGAACATGATCAAAGCCTTAATTGAACTAATTGGCCATTTAGCCCAAATTGACCTAAAGGGTCAAATTAGTTTAAATCATTCTTAAATCTAAATTGATTGAAATTAAAGCCTACAATAATCTCCAAATGATCAATTGAACTTAAACAACACCTAACTCAAGCCAATTTAACAATTTGGCCAAATTGGTCAACTTAGTCCATTTAACCCATATGAGTCAAATTCAAATCCAATGCAAACCAAACTAAACCAATTGATTCAAAACATCCCAAACCATCATTTGAATTGTCTCAACCTATGGTTTGATCCAATTTGACCAATTGGTCAACCTAATCAAACTTAGCCTAATTTGAACTATATGGGTCAAATTGAGCCAAACCCAATCAAATCAAGTCCAACCCCATTCAAACTTGGCATGACCCATCCTAGGGTCACCATGGGTCAGGCCAAATCCAACCCAACCCAAGTATAACCCAATTGACCCATTACCATTAAGTAAAGCCCTACATATGGGATAAAACTCATTCTTGAATGGTCAAACCCAGTCTCCTTCCCTTGGCAGCCACCCTAAGCTCCACATAGACGTGAGGACCAGGACCCAAAACCTGGGTTCATGAGCCAAGTGTGGGTGTGTGTGAGCTAACCCACTTCTTTCTAATGAAACACTTGAAAACCAAGGACAACCACCTCAGCCCTTGGCAGCCCAATTCCCCTCCCTTGGCCACTCAAACAAAGCCACCTCATTGATTCTCCACCCACCATGCGGTGAAGATGCCGCAAGGTAAATACAATCCACCATCTTGGAGGGGAGGAGGGGTATACTCCCTCATTTGATTCAAACATTGAGAGAGCTTTGGCAAATAGAGATGAGTTTCATAAAGCCTCCCCTTTATCGGCGATGATGAAATTGAGCAGAGCACATGTTCCATCCTTCTACACCAAATCTCATCATTTTCAAATTAACTTCACCCACACTTTCCCATAGCTCCGGAGGCGTAGAATTATTATTTCCGAGTGATTGATCACGGAGACCACTTCACCAACTCCAAGTTTTTGAGATTGGTCCACAAAGCTACCAATGAGAAGTCAAGGCACCATCTTCTCAGCAAAGCTTCATCTTTTCAAGATAAAGCTACCTCGGTTGGTTATCCATCAGTCCTAAGCTCCGACATATTTTTCTAGAAAATTGTAGATTTGGCCTTAGGTGTTGGTCTTTTTTGAAAGAAATTGTGATGTCATGCAAAATCCACTGTTATATCCTTTTAGATCTTTTCCTTGAATGTTTAGGAGTTGATCCCGAGGCTCCACAAGCTCCAGCGAGCTTTGAAGGAAGGCGGGCGGTGTCCATCTTCCTCGAGCATGAAGGATCATCCGCCTTCTATTCCACATTATTGGAATGGATGGCCATGATTATTCATTAGATTAATCTTGATTTAATCCTATAGGAATCATGGGATTAATCTCCACCGTCCGATCTTAGATCGGATGACTGGGATGAAAGCTCATCCTCCGCTGCCACATCAATGTTGTGTTGGATGATTTAAGTGGTCAATCTTATGGCACCACGTGAAAATCTACGCGTCGGCCCGTCTTCATGGGATGAGATTAGGGGTTAATTAGACTTAAAATCCAATTTAATCATTGAAACTTCATAAATTCATAACTAATTATGAAAAATCCAAAAAAAAACAAATAAATACTATTTGAAAGGTAAAATTGAGGAGAATTTAATGAAAATGATTTCATTTTATTTTGAACAGTGGTTAAGGCTTAATTAAGGTTTGAATATTTTCTTGATTAGCTTATTTAAGCCCTGATTACTTGGAAAATTAATTACAAACTTGGTTGTTAATTTAATTGGATGACTTCTATCTCATGATTTTCTTGGGATTTATTAGCTATATAATTAGAATTTGAAATTCAAATCTTAATTACTCTTAATTAAATTAATGATTAATTAGGACCTTAAATAATAAAAATTAATATTTAACTCTATTAATCATGATTAGAGGAGTTGATGAGGGAAAGTGGTTGGATTTCTTTCCTTATTTTTCCAAACTCATTTTATTAAAAGCGCTAATTAATGTGAGGTTTAATGTTTAATTGATCAAAGATGAATTTTGTTAATAAATTAAAATTGTTAACATAAGTGTTAGAAAATGATAAAAGTACTTAATTATATTATTTAACTTTATTAATCTCTAATCATGAGCCAATTACATTAGATCATTTAAAAGCATTTCACTTTTATTTTACTCATGTTCATGTCATTTGTGGTTCATGATTAAATGATTAATCAATTAGAGAAGTGTAAAGGGTAATTAAATGATTTGTTTAATGGTACTTAATTAATTCAAAAATTCACTTAATTATCTTTCTTTAAATAAATTGAGATTACCAACATGATAATGGGACTAAAATAGCAAATGATTTCTCTTCTTTCAGTTCAATCCAAATAAAAAAATCAAATTAATAAGAAACTTTGATTTTCTTTAAATGATTTTATTTAATGTGATTGTCCTTATGAATCCGTATAGTTGAATGAATCATATGGTTATGCTTGGCTATTCCTTTTTCAATCACTTTAAATGTTGTATGTTATGTGATCCCATGCATCCACTTCTTTTAAATTTAAATGAATCAAATGAAATTTATTTATGTAAGCTTGCATGTGTTAGCTTGATTTTATTATATGTGTGTCTATTATCACTAATAATTAAAATTTACTTTTCAAGATTTATAAATTAATAATAACATTTGGGAGTGATAATAATTATAAATACATATAGGATTTGCATGTGTTTATAGTTTAAGCATATGAATGTAAAGCTTTCTTTCCTATGTTCATATATATATATATATATATATATATATGTATATATATATATATATATATATATATATATATATATATATATATGTGTATATGTATATATGTCCCCTTTATATATCTTTATCCCATTTTTGAGTAATAAGAATAAGACATACTTATTTAATTTCATTCTTATATATATTTGTATTAGAATTTGGATAGAGCTTTAACTTACATGTATAAATAATTCAATCAAATAAAATATGATCTCTTGCATGATTTCATCTTTATAATTGTATATGCATCTATATATAATTAAAATAGCAATTATATAGTCTAGACATCCTGAGAATACGAGATTTTAAGTAACCCCAAGGAGCTTATTTGATTATCTCACTTCCTTGATTAACAAAGGCATATAGTTGCTTACATCTTCTATGCATGTGTATTTGTATTTGATTAGAGAATGAAAGTCACCTTTTCTACTAAAAATATATGCTTTCATAATCATTTTAAGTATGCTAAAATATGTTGCATGTATAAGTATACTAAGTGTTAAATCATATGCATGTTATGGCGATGGAAAGGAATGGTTCAACATGTTCTATATGATAGTAATTCAACTACATTAATCTTAAGATGCATTTCATATTGAATAGGATTTTGTTTTTTTTTAAATCATTGAATTTGATGAATTTAATTATTATATAGTCGTTGTATTCATCATAGGTATATTTCAGTTTTTCTTTTAGGCATTTCTTGTTTTATCCCACAATTCTTTAAAGTCAAACAAAGCCAAAAATATTCTGCATATTTTATTCATTCAAGCTTTTACAATTAAATGCATTAAATGAGACCTTTGAATATAAGATGGACTGATGAGTTTGGTGCTTATTAATAATAGCCTTTCTAATCTCATAACTTAGTAATAATGGTACATATTGGAAGTCCATAGATCATATTAAAGGGAATGCTAGCCATTTCCTCATTGCCTTATGGGATAGTAGCAAAATAATGGTTACTAAGTCTACATATAGAACCAAGAGAGGGTTAAATATAGAAAAATGCACTGAAGTATTAAATATATTTATGTAATTAGTATACTTCATTTGTAATTTTAATCTTGACTTGAATTATTTGTGTGTATGTCTGTATTAAACTTAGACTTGTCGGCACATATTAATATATATTCGCAATAATTAAAATCGATCATAATTATAAGTTTCAGCTCATAAAGTTAATATCTTATTTCTATATATTAATAATAAGTTGATCGTATTATAATAATTGAAAAAGTAAGATGATGTGTCATAAGAATAGCTTAACTAATCCACCAAGATTAGGGGTAACACTTGCGGCCAGTGATGGTGGTGTAGTAGTGATCGATATTAACAAAATTTATGATTAATTAATAAAATTTTCATCATGCAAATCACAATTGCCAATATTCTAATAAAGGTGACTGTTAATATTAAGATTATTTCTCTAATTTTAGAGCCTTCATTTTTTATTGAAATATTTATCTTTTGGGAGCAATTATTTGGCATAACTTCAATTAGAGATTTGTAGCTTTAATAGTAAATTCAAGTATTATATCTAAATAAAATTTTACATAGAATTAAATAATTTTTTAAAATTTTACAAATTTCAAAATGTCTAAAATATATTAAAATGACAAGTATGTCATATATTATATGCAAGCTTGAATTATAGAGAAAAATATTTTTTTATATATTATTTTTATATTTATCAAGACAATTTTAATTAAAATAAGTTTGATAAAGTAAATTTAAAATCAAATAATCCTTAGTTTTCGTTACGGATCTAATATATATATATATATATATATATATATATATATATATATATATATATATATATATATATATATATATATATATATATATATATATATATATATATATATTTCAATGAATGTATATAAATATGACAATTTAATACCCTTATATTTCTAACTAAAGTCTATAATTACGTTACAACATATGAGATTAAGGCGACATGAAAGACATTGAAAAATTCTTAAGTTGGTCCCACATATGTACATTTTCTCTTTGATTGAAATTTATAAGGAAAAATTTTTAAAATAAGCACCTTTAAAATATAATTAGCAGCACATCCAAGGGAATTTACATACATACAATTCTTATGTATTTACATATCTAAATTTTATATCACAATTTTGCTTGGAGAGCCTCAACTTTAATTAGTCTTTTTTTTAAATATTTATTTTATATATATAATATAAAAATAAATTTTATTAAAATTTAATAATCATTTTTATATAAAATTAAAAAAATTTATAAGATTTATGTAAATATAAAATTTTAAATTTATAAAATTTTATATAAATGCTTAAAATGTATAAATATTTTTTACATATATAATATAAATTTAACTTCAATGTATAATATATATATATATATATATATATATATATATATATATATATATATATATAATATTATATATATTATACATAAAAGACAATTAAAGGTGAGGCCAAAGCAAAATTGTAAAATTAGTTTTTTTTGAAAATTTACATACATACCCATTCTTATGTATTTTACATATCTAATAAAACTTTTTTATATATATAACACCTTGTCTTCAATATCACATCAAAAATATCACTTTATTCACTTTTTAAAAGTGAAATATAATTTTTTAAGCATAGAAAAATGTTAGATAAGTAAATATCTAACCTTAGATGTTAGATATGTAAATACATAAGAATTGTGTGCTATGTATGTAAATTCTCCTTCACGTTGTCTGAGACTCTGCCTATTTTTTAAAAAAAAAATTTTAATGCCTAATCTAATTATATTTTTTTAAACGTGCTTATTCTCATTTTTGTCAAACTAACTATTTTTCTATATTTTTGCAGGACTTGTAATAGTAAGCACCTTAGCTATATCTATATGCATAAATATCTTAATGCCAGTCTTTGGGAAACCAACTAAGAAAGAACCAGTTTTCATGGCTATTGTGCTTCTCCTCTTCCTTCTTCTGTCTTCCTTACTCCTCACAAAATTCACTAATGGAAGAAGAAAACAAGCCAAAATCAAGCTTCCACCGGGTCCAAGAAAGTTTCCATTCATAGGAAATATGCACCAAATAAGTAATCCCCTTCACCGATCTCTCAAAATTCTCTCAAATCAATATGGTCCTCTCATGCATCTTAAATTGGGTGTCTTCCCAACCATTATTGTTTCCTCAGCCGAAATGGCAGAACAGTTCCTTAAAGTTCATGATATCGATTGTTAGCCCAAGCACTACCTATTTAAGTAAAGTATCATATGGAGGCTCTGATATTGGCTTCTCTCCATATAATGAAAAATGGAGAGATTTCTTTCCATCGAGGGTTGGATTGATCACTCATGAAACAAAGGAGTTGACAATATTGCAGAGACTTAGATTATATATTTGAAAATCATAAAATCGTCTAAGCCAGAACAAAGAACATAATCATAAATCTTGGATACGCTTTCAACTTGAGAAGAAGAATGGTTCAAATAGTGCACTTGGAATAATATCAAGGAATTATCATGGTATGTGTTTTCATATTTCTTCTTCTTCTTCTACTTCATGTTGAAATTAATCTATAATTGAAAAAAAATTATGGGTATTGATAATTCATTCTTCAAAGAGAGAATTATAAATGAAGAAGGTAGTTCATGTAACATCTCCAAAAGAGTTCATGCTATAAGTGCTATCGCCATTATTAATCAATCTTTGCTACCCCGTAAATTTAGGTTGATTCAAGTCATACAATTTGGGTTACAAGTCTTGCATTTTGCAAATAAAAAATTAACTTGAATAGGTATCATATGAATATTGAAGATTTACCATCCTAAATGCTCTACAAGAGACTTAGAAGCAACAAAATACAAGTTTCAAATAATTTGAAGTTATTTTGGAACTCTTTTGATGTAGTTTCATGTTAATTTAATTATGATTAATGATAATTATTGTCAGATGACCTTTATGAGGCATTTCAATTCAAAACTGAGTCAAATCCTATTTTATGGCATCTTTTTTAAATTGAGTAGCAATGTTTGTTATGTCTTGAAGATTTGGATTTAATATATGCGAAGTGATTGAAACTCTCAGGTCTTATGAATTAACTAAATTTAATACCTTAATGCCTAAACATCAACAATCAAAATCTCTAAGATTAATTAAATCCGAGTTTACCAATTTGGAATATTTAACACATAATATAACCATCCAACTACTCAGCAAATTGGAAACACTAGTAATTGTAATTATTCTTGCAGAATATTTTCATAGCTGGAACCGAGACTTCAACAAATCTATTAATATGGACAATTTCTGAGCTAATGAATAATCCAAGAGTAATGAAAAAAGCTCAGGAAGAAGTAAGGCAACTTGTTGGAGCAAATGGTAAGGTAGAAGCGAAAGATATTCATAAAATTGATATTGAAGGAGATCTTAAGGCTTCATACTCCAGCTCCACTTTTGTTGCCGAGAGAAGTCTTAAATGGCTTTAAAGTTGATGGTTATGATATAGAGCCCAAAACAAGAGTGATCATCAATGCTTGGGCTATTTGTAGAGATGAGAAATATTGGGATAGGCCAAGAGAATTTTGGCCTGAGAGATTTGAATAGCTCTATAGATATAAAGGTCATGACTTTCAACTGCTTCCATTTGGAGCTGGAAGAAGGATTTGCCCCAGGATGAACATAGCTATGACATTTGTGGAGATTGTGCACCTTCTTTATGCTTTTATTGGGATTTTCTTCCTGGGATGACTCCAGAGGATTTGGATATGGAGGAAATTAGTAGATTAGCAACAAAGAAGAATCCACTGATCCTCATGGCTAGTAGATACAATTGTGCATAGAGAAGGTTTGTATTTATATTTTAATGAAGATTTCTAGTGTTGCATGGTCTGAATTTCATTTGTTAAACTAAAATAAGTTAAGTGCTAGCTATATTTTATATGCTTGTAATGATAAGAAAGTTTTTTATCATGAATATGATTAAGGTCTCATGTAATAATAATATTTAATATTATATTATGATTTGCTAATAATAGTCACTATAAAAATGGTTGTTTATAATCTATTTCATTGTGACTTTATTTTGTGTTCAACATAAAATATCATTATGCATAATGTATCTACAAAGTCATTTAGAGTATCATAAATAATATATGATTAAGTGATGAATATGTAGGATTAAGGAAAAGTACAAAATTTCTTAAATGGATTGATATTTGCATATAAAATGAGGATCATAATGTGCATATGAAATACATTATAAAATATCTCTAAAAATTCACTCATGAAACCATTAAAATGCATTTCAAAGTTAAAGAAACCAATAAACTTGCATTAAGATCATGTTCTAATATTCATTATGCTTTTATAATTTCTATCTATCTAGAAAATTAACTCAAAATCAACTTCCTCTTCAATAGTTCTTTCTATTTTGTTTGTGATTCAACCATATAGAAATGATGAATAAAATATCATTTGTACATTTATTCCCTTAATAATGACAAAAAAAACCATTTCAAGCATTAAATTTATATTATGACATGTACTATGTGATTATGGTTATGATTACAAAATAAGATATATTTCATATGTGATGTCAAACATAAGATGTTCCTTTGCTATTACAATACTTTTCAATGCATTGAAGAAAAGATGCTTAAAATTATTAAGGAATTTTCTTAAAATATAATAAATTATTTATATTGTAATTTGAGCAAAAAGTGGAGGGTTGTGTTAGTAACAATAAAATTTGTCGAAATAATCATGACATGAATCCTTTAAATCATTGTGTTAATCTAGGGCGTCCAGGCGTATGTAGCGAATCTGATGAAAAATACTAGAAAGCTTGGCAGTCTGTTAAATAAGCAAGGGTTCCCACATTATGGGGGATGCGGGCAAAAAGTTAGTCCATGAAACTAGAATTAGCTTAGGATCTTGGAATATAGGTACTCTTACAAGTAAATTAATGGAATTAATAGATATTATGGTTCATAGAAAGATAAATATTTTATGTGTTCAAGAAACTAAATGGGTTGGTGAGAAGGCCAAGGAGATTGATAGTTTAGGTTTTAAACTTTGGTATTCAGGTAAAAGTCGAACTAGAAATGGTGTAGGTGTGATTATAGATAAAAGTTTGAAGGATAATGTTATAAGTTTTAATAGATGTGGAGATAGAATTATAGCTTTAAAGATTATTGTTGATACTAAGATTATCAATGTTATAAGTGTTTGTGCTACTCAAGTAGGTTTGGAGGTAGCAAAAAAAAATTTTGGAATGAATTAGAGGGATTAATACAAAAGATACCTCTTGAAGAAAAGGTATTTATTGCGGGAGATTTAAATGGACATCTTGGTAGAGTGGTAGAAGATTTTAAAAGTATTCATGGTGGTTATGGACTTGAGTGACTAATGAAGAAGGTAGGACTATATTAGATTTTTCTTAGCTTATGATTTTGTAGTTTAATACATTATTTAAGAAAGAGATGAACATATTATTACTTATAAAATGGATCTAGTAAAACCGATTGATTATTTTGATAAGAAAAATAGATCGTTTAGATTGTAAAGATTGTAAGGTCATTCAAGTGAAATTTTAAGTACCCAACATACTATTAGTTTTAGATTTTAAGATGAAAGGTTGTAAGAGAAAAAATAAACTAAATTATTGTCTTAGGATTAGATGGGGACACTTAAAGAACACAAATAAAAATATTTTTAAGAGCAAGCTACAAGAAATTAGAATTTGGGATGTTCATAAGGAGAATGTTATGTGGGAAAAATATCAAGTGAAATTAAGCAAGTTATAAAATGTGCTTGGAGAATCAAAAGGAAAAGCTTCTTTTAATAAGAATAGTTGGTGGTGGAGTCAGTGTGCAAGAAAAGATAAGAAATAAAAAGCATTGTTATAAAACTTGGTTTAGATGTAAAACTTCAGAATTGGGAAAGATATAAAATGGCTAGAGATTCTAAGAAAGCAATATATGATGCAAAAAAATTTAGCTTTTAGTGATTTATACAATAGATTAGATACCAAAGAAGGTGAAAGATGTATGTATAAGTTAGCCAACAAAGAGATAGGAGAAGTAAAGACATAGTTCAAGTGAGGGTATTAAGGATGAAAATAATAAAGTCTTTTCTTAGAAAAGATATTGAAAATAGGTGGATGAATAATTTTAATAAATTTTCAATGAAGGATCTGAAAGTACGATTGATTTTAGAAACCTTAATACCTAAACAAAAATAGAAATTTCATTTTATCGTATTATTAGTAAATAGTGTGAAGCTTTAAAGAAAATGAAATGTGGAAAAGCTAGGACGGATAATATTCCAATAGAAGTGTGGAAATGTTTAGGAGATCAAGGAATTTCTTGGCTTACAAATCTTTTTTAATGTTATTTTAAAGATTAAAAGATGTTGAGTGGAGAAAAGTTTGTTGGTTCCTATATTTAAGAATAAAGGTGATGCACAAGAGTGTGCAAATTATAGAGGAATTAAGTTAATGTGCCATACATTAAAATTATGGGAGAGTAATTGAGCATAGGTTACGATGTGATATGAGTTTCTCACAATCAATTTGGTTTCATGCGTAGATCTACTATGGATGCTATACATTTGTTAAGAGGTTTGATGGAGAAGCATAGAAAGTAGAAGGATCTACATATGATATTTATTGATTTAGAGAAAGCTTATGATAAAGTCTCAAGAGATGTTCTTTGGAGTTCTAGAATAGAAATGAGTTAATATTGGTTATATTCAAGTCATTAAGGATATGTATACTAGAGTGTACTTGTGTCCAAAAGGAGGATTGACAAAATATTTTCCTATTTTAGTTGGATTATCAAGGATCAACATTAAGCCCTTATCTTTTTTTCTTTAGTTATGGATGTTCTTACGAGGCATTTACAAGAAGATGTACCTTGGTGTATGCTTTTTCTTGATGACATTCTTCTTGTTGATAAGAAGAGAGGGAGTCCAACGAAACTTGAATTATGGAGGTCAACTTTAGAGTCTAAAGGTTTTAGTTTAAGTAGATCTAAAACTGAATATATGGAGTGTAATTTTAGTTGTAGAAGTTTTAGTGGTAGTGTTGTGACTTTAGGTGATCAGTCATTAATAAGAGTGAGATTGATATTTAGGCTCTATTGTTCAAAATGATGGTGAAATAGATGGAGATGTTATTAGTAGAATTCAAGTTGGATGGTTGAAGTGGAGGAATGCATCGGCCTATTATGTGATAGAAAAGTTCCACTTAAACTTAAGGAAAATTTTATAAGATGGTGGTAAGACGCAATGACTTATGGTGCGAATGTTGGCCAATAAAGAAAATAAGACTAAGTTAAGTGTTACAGAGATGAGGATGCTCGTGGATGAGTGGCTTTACTCTTAGAGATAGAATGCAAAATGAGTATGTTAGGAAAAAGTTGGAGTAGCTCTGGTAGATAAGATTAGGAGAGTGCCTTAGATGGTTTGGCCACATAAAGCGTCGGGTCAATGATTAGGAGAGTAGATGTAGATTTGCCTTATGTTAAGAAAGGTAGAGGTAGACCTAAAAGACTTGGTTAAGATGTATAAAAATGATCTTAGTATACTTGAATTAAATGAGAATTTGACACATAATAGGACATAATGAGACGAGATTCATATAGTACCCCACTAGTGGGATTAAGGCTTGTTGTTGTTGTTGTTGTTGTTGTTGCTGACACTAAACAATTATAAAATTGATGAATGTAAGCAATTAGTGACAAAAATAAGTTAGTTTTGGTATTAAATATACTAAATAATGGAAAAATTAAATTATTTAATGAAAAGTTATTTATTCCTTTTAAAAAGAATCAAATAAGCAATGTTACAATCTATCACATTAAATATTTGTGGAAGATGATTTGCCATTAAATTAATAAAATTATCATTATGCATTCAATGGAAGAACATGTGATATGGCTTGAAAATTATAGATTGAAATAATTTTATTAATCTAATATCAATATTATCCCCTATGTGATGTGTATATAACTTATTTTATAGCCACATTATTATGACTTTTAAAATAATGGAAATCCGTTATATTATCTTTATAATATAAAATGTATTAATCAAGAAATCCGAGCAAGATTCTTTTTTTTTTTTTTTACTTCAACTAAAAGATATCTTAACCAAGTCTTTTATAAAGATAATATATTATGTGATCAATGAATCTTTCATCTCCATTGTATTTTATTCTTGATTCAAGTGTATTAAGGTCATTTTTATACATCTTAACCAAGTCTTTTTAGGTCTACCACTTTAATCATCGGACGGCTGATGCTTTATTTTGTATCCAGATAACAAAATATGCCATCTTAATTAAATTGTGGGGCAATGTATGTGTGAAGACCAAAAGATTCAATTCATGAAGATATAAATGATCAATTCAATAATGATGAAAATATTTTTGTGATGAATAGGTCAGTAAATGAATCTATGAGCTCATTTGGCTCTTATATCAATCATTAATAATTTAATGATAATAAGGATCACTTTTATTTTTATTTTTTTATGTTATTTTATTCTTTCTTTAATTCAAAATAACATATGTTTGTTGTTAATAATTATTTTAAAATATTCAAAACACCTAAAAGTTGTTTTGAGTACCTTTAAAATAATTTGATTTATTTTAAAAATAAAAAATAAAAACACTTAAATAATATACTAAGGACTTATCTAGGCTCAACTTTATTATATATATACTAAAGATTTATGCAGCTAGTTGGTTGGTTCTATTTTTATTGATTAATACTTGAAATACGAGGTTAAGGCAATGAAATTTTAGATTGGATTAAAAGATAAAATATTTTTTAGAATTTTGAGTCCCTTATTCCAACGTCTGAATAACAGATAAGAATAGCTGTATTTAAATATATTACTCTCTTTAAAATATATATGAAGATTTTCAAGAAAGATTTAATATACAATCTCCATAATAAAAAGGGTTCTGGCCCATACCATTCAAATATACTGACCGGCTCAAACAGATAAGAATAGCTGTATTTAATGCTGTAATTTCAAATGGAGTTATATGTCTTATTAAGGATAAAACAATTTATTTGAGGATCTCAATCTCATGCAAGTAATATTAAGGTTTTGGCATAGAGGAACTTAAGCCAACAGTAATACAAATGTTACCCAATTGTAAGATTTGTTTATTGTTTATTGTCATTTTATTTTGTTTATATATCTTTTGATTTAAAATAAAATATATTTGATTGTAAGATTTATTTTAAAATTCTCAAAATTATTTTACGCATTTTTAAAAGCAATGTAAATTATTTTTAAAAATAAAAAACTAAAAATACTTAAGAAATATATTAAACAAACACATTTAAAAAATAATGTAAAAATAAAAGTATGAAATACAAAGTAAATTGTATCCCAATTAGGCCCTAAAATTTTATGTGGTATCTTTAGATAGTTAGTTAGTTCTTTAATTAATTCATAGAGATGATGATCTATTTTATTGGGCATTTTAAAACTTTACTACTCGAAGATGAATCATAATGAGCTATCATGCAAATTCTAGAAGGCAAAGGCCAAAGACAGCTTGGGGTCATTTCGGATAACTTTTAATTTTTTTTTTTTTTTTTTTATTTATATTTTGATTTAGAATAAAGTATATTTTAGCAGTGATAATTATTTTTTTAAAATATTCAAAACACTCAAAATTATTTAAAGTGTTTTTTAA
>CM038220.1:135659524-135710460 GCA_021442155.1 Cymbidium sinense
AGAAAGGAATAATTAAACATAAACATATGGTTCTTTCAACCAAATTAATTCCTAAGAACAATCGCATCAAATAGAATTGTTAAAAGAAAACCAAAGCTTGTTATTGATTTTATTTTAGGTTTGAGTTGAATTTAGAGAGGAGAGGTTATTATTTGTTATTTTAATCCCATTCCCACATTAGTAAACTTAATTGATTTAAGGAAAGGTAATTAAGTAAATTTTATGAATTGATTAAGTTACACCATTAAACAAATCATTTAATTACCATTTCCTATGTTTCTTTAATTTGATTAATCATTTAAGTATGAGGCACAAATGACAAGAACATGTAAAAAAATAAAATTGCAATTCTCTTAAGGACCTAATGCAATTGGCTCATAATTAAGGATTAATTAAATTAAAGAATCTAATTAAGTACTTTTTATAATTTTCCCACACTCATTGGCTAATCATAATTTCCATAGGGGTATTTATATTATTAAACACATAAAGAGGAACCCTTAATTTTATTGTCAATTATCTGATGTGATTTGCATTTCAATTTGATTTAATCTAACCACTTGATTAATTAGTTAATCACTTAATTAATCCCTACCCTAATTAACTCTTACAAAATGAAATGGATTTTAGGAAAGAGATTAGGAGGTAACCCCACTCTCTCATCCATTCACTATTAAATAGTGATTAATAGACTTTAATTAATTAATTCTTATTATTTTGAATGTTAATGGAATAGTCCATCACCGGAGATTAAGACCGATGGCGAACCAACCGACATAGCTTCACTTGGATGAGACGAAGCCCTGTTGAGGAGATGGTGCAATGCCTCTCTACTGATTGCTCTATGGACCAAACTCTATCGCAATGCTTACCAAAGTTAGGCTAGGGATTACTTCCGCTGATCAGAGAGCTAAAGAAAAGATTCATTTCACCACGCCAGAGCTTAGTGAATGTGTGGGTGAAGTTAATTTGGGATTGGTTGGGATTTGGTAGAGTTGGATGGAGTAGAGCCTTGTCCTATTCACCGGTTTCATTGTCAGGTGATGGGAAAGTTCTGGGATTTGGAAAGCGGCTGGGGAATCGTCTTTGGGCTGTGGAGCTCACGAGGGTGAATGACCGATTTGAATCGAAATGAGGGGTATACCCATTCCTTGGATTGGGCGGCTTTGATCTATTTGTCTTTTAGAGGTTGTTTGGTCATCCAAGGTGGCCGTTGGTGGCGTGGAATCATCTAAGGTGGCTCAGTTTGGTTGGTCAAGTGAGGAGGAGTGACTTCCATGGGAGGAGATGGTTGTCCTTGGGTTATCAAATATTTCAATAGGGGAGAGAGGTGAATTCATCTCTCCTTGGCTCATGGCTGGCCCAACTACCCTTAGGTTAGGTTAGCCATTGTCCTACCTGCCTAGGTGGAGGTCTAGGAGGCTGCCAAGTGGATGGGGAGTGGATTTGACCATTCAAATGGGGTATTTGTCTCATATGGTGGCCCAAACCCATTGGGTTTTGGGTTAATTCAGGTTGAGTTTGATTTGGGTTGACCCAAGATGAGCCAAGGATGGATCATGACAAGTTTCATTGGGTTTAGGCTTAGTTTGAGTGGGTTTAGCTCAATTTGACCCATGTAGGCCAAATTGGGTTAGGTTGGGTCAAGTTCATCGATTGGTCAAATTGGGTCAAACCAAGATATGGGTCAAGTTCAAATGAGTATTTAGAATATTTTAGTGCAATTAATTTGGTTCAATTTGACTTGGATTTGAATTTGACCCATTTGAGTTCAAATGGGTCAAGTTGACTAATTTGGCCAAATTGGTCAAATTGGCTTGGGTTAGGCATTGGTTCATGTTCAATTGGTCAATTGAAGATGATTGTAGATTTTGGTTTGAATTAATTTAGATTTAGGAATGATTTAGGCCAAATTGACTCTTCAGGTCTATTTGGGCTAAGTGTCAATTGGGCTCAATTGGTCAAATTGGGTCCAATCAAAGCTTTGATTATGTTTAATAGTCAATTTGGAATGAACTTGAGCCATTGTTTTCATTTGGGTTAGATTTGATTTGATTCAATTTGAATTTTTTCGTCAAATTGGGTCAACTTGGGTCAAGGGCTAATTGGGTTTGGTTTGGCTCAATTGATGATCAAGTCATATTCAAGGAATGATTTTAGGTTGGTATGAATCATTGGCTTAAATTAATTTGGCTTAGGATGAGATTTAGCTTTGGTTCATGTAGGTTAAATGAATTGATTTGGTCAAATAGCTAAGTTGACTTGGTTTGACCTAATTGATGATAATTGATCAATTAAGGATGATCAACAATCATCATGGGAGGTTTTGGATGGTTTGATTCAATCCAATTTGGGTTGGATTGAGATTTGGTTCAAATAGGTCCTTTAGGTCACTTTGGGTCAAGTGAGCCTAAATAAGTCGATTGATTGATTTAAATTGATTGTAGTTAGGCCATCCAAGATGATCAACAATCAACTTGGAGAAGATTTGGAGGGTTGGCTCAACCCAATTTGGGTTGGACTAGAGTTTGGCTCAATTTGGTTAAATTGGTCACTTTGGGTCAGGTGGACCAATTGGGCTAATTGAGTTGGATTTTTGGTTGAGTTTCGATGAGTTTAGATATTGATTATGGATTGGCTTACGGCTTTGGTTGTAATTGATTTGGAGTCATTTGGGTTTTGGCTCATTTGAATATTTGAGCTCAAACGGGTTAGGTTAGGTTTGATTGGATTGATTTTGGCTTAGTTGATTTGATTGTAGATTTGATTTGGTTTGGAATGATAATTAAAGGATTGATTGATCTATGAGAAAACCAATTGATTTGATTGAAGGAAGTTTTGGCTAAATCCATAGGTTAAATCATGCTTTAGAAATGTTTGGTTTGATTTTTACTTGATTGGATTTGATTGTAGATTTTAATAGATTGATTGAAGGGTTGAATTGATTTTGAAAACCATTTGAGTTTGGTTTGGATTGAAAGAATTTTGGCTAAGTCCATAAGATTAAATCATATGGCTTAGGAAGGGGTTGATTTGATTTGAGATTCAATTGGGATTTAGTCAGATTTGAGATGGATTGAATTTGGATGAATCAATTTGAGATTTAGTTTGAGCTAAGGAGGCGTGCATAAATTGGGTTTAGGCTGAGTAAGTAGGTCATCCTAATCCCAAGGCATGATCTGACCACATGACTAATCCCCCTGAGTCTCTAAGCTTAGGTTAAGTGTTCACTTAGCCACTATAAGTGTTTTATAACTAAGGAGTTCTTAGTGTCTAGATGACCTCTAGACCTATGATGAGAAGATTGAATCCTCACTCCAAAAGTGAGGTCAACAAATAGTTGTATGCAAATGATGTAATTTTTAACTTCATTATAATAGTCCATTTTTTATTAAGCATAATCCCTATATAAAATAATAATAATATAATAAATAGTACCTAACATTCGCCTATAAATAAGCAATCATAATATCTAGTGTAAAATAATAGACAATAATATAAGAAAATTATTACATCACAAATAAATATCCTTCCTAAGCTAAGTCTAGAGTTACCTAATAGTCTAATGTGTGTGAAGTGGCAAATGTGGTGAGGCTATACTAGGCTTTTAAAGGTTTAAATTTTGATTTAAGTTTAGGGTTTAATTTATTTTACCATTGGATGATTTTAGTTTTGTTTGTTTGCATGATTTTGAGATGAATTTGAAGTTTTAATTATGTTCATGTTAAGATTATACTTAAAATTTTAAAAAGTTATGAAGATAGTAGGCTCCACTTGAGGTAGAGGCCACTCTCTCCAACACCCCAATCCTAGTAGGATAAGCATTTCACCAAAAGAAGAAGAACCTTCCTAAAGTTCTAATTGAGATGATTTTTATAAATTTTAAACATTTAAGATAATTAGCCTAATTAAAACTTAATTAAACTAGATTACATAATTAGTTATTTTTAACTAAATTTAAATGGTTTAATTAATTTTTTAACTTTGCTTATTAAATGATTTCAAATTTAATTAATTAATTTTTATAATTTATTTTTGATTTAAAGGTTGATTATTAACTTTTGATCATTATTTACGTCTAAGCCTTAATTATTAATCATAGGCTAATGCAAACTCTTCAAGAAAATTATTAGAGGTATAAAATAATCTAAAAATATATTTTTTTTTGAAAGTTTCATTATGATTAGATGTATATTTTAAGATTAATTTCATTAATTAAGATTTTATTACTCCCTTGATTAGTCCTAATCACTTGATAAAGTTTAGAGCTTTTATCTTTTATGAGATTCTCCTCTAAATGCTAAATTCAAATAAGATTCATTTATAATTTTTGGTTAAATATTTAATTTATTATAATTTTGAACTTTCTTTAAATATTTTAATGAAATTAATTAGTTTTAAGTTAATTTTAGTTTGGATTTAAATAAAAATACATTTTAAAAAAATTCTCTTAATTCTAACCATACACAATTCATCTCAAGCTAAATCAACCAATGCATGTTAGCTTCGAAAATAAGGGATTAATGGCCAGTGCAAAATCGAAACATATATAAATAGGTTATTTAATTATTAATTAATTATAAAAATTTATATATTTATAATTGATTTAATTAATAGCTAGAAATATATTATATATACATATCCACTTATATATATTGTTTTGTTCACAACAAAAGTAAAATTTAATAAAAACACATATAATGATTTTGGTGGTATGAAAAATTAAGTATATTTTTAAATGTGAAATTCAATTTATCGTTTGGTGTATTTGGGTATTACATTAAGCACTCAACCACTTACCATAGCCCCAAGAAGAGTCCTTGAACTCCTCAACCTTCCATTCCCACGGTAACCATAGCTTCCATTAAAGCCTAGCTCAACCAAACACCATTCTCTAGGATTCTCATGATGTTTGAAGCAAATGTGTGAATGGCTAGGATTCAACTATAGAAAATCTTTGCATTTCTTCTTTAAATCCTTTTCAATGTGTCGCATTCCAAAATTGAGCTTGGATAGCTCGAATAAAGCTTATTAGGAACGTTATCTATCTCTTACTACTAGAGGAAGGAGGCAAATCACACCTGTTCATTTTATTTGATTAGAATAGATGATCGTGATTTTGTTGTTCGTAGAACTTGATTAATCCCTTTAGAAACTGCTAGTTAATTATGAGTCATTAAATCAAAGATCGGATAGCCCGAGATGATTGCATGCATCACTTTTATGTATACTCTATGTATGCTAAAAATAGAGCTATAAATGAATTGAAATAGCTCAAAACTTTAGAAGGTCATAAGTAAATGTAAAAAAGACCTGTAAATACTCTCTAAAGTCAAAAAAATGAGTAGAATTAAGAAAACATAAAAGCCCTATATTTTTATGGATAATTTAAGAATAATTAGAATTTAATTAGAAATAATATTTTCAAAATTAATCCCAAAATATACTCATCTAAATAACTTGAAATTTAATTTTTTTTTTTTTTTTTAGGATGTTCTCTACCTACAGTAAAAATTTCATGGGATTTAAGTGTGTAGATCTTAAGTTATAAAATTTTGAACCCCTAATGTTCAAACCAACTTAATAATTGATTATAAAGTCATAAAAATCACCAAAAATTCATATTGGTGTTTAAACATACTACTTTATCTGAAGGAAACCTAAGAAATTTGCTTAACCCCTATGCCTTTGATTTAATCATAAAATCGCTAAAATTAAGATTAACTGATTCTTAATTAATTAATTTAATCTTTTGAAAATTTAAAAATTCATAATAAATAATACGAAACTCCAAAATTACAGAAAATATCTCTTGGTGCATATTTAATAAAGGAGGATTCAATGAAATCATAAGCCTTAATTTGTGTTGGATATTTTAGTAGAAATTTGCCCATCATTGAAATTATAATTAATGAGAATAATCATAAAATACAAGTCGAAATTTTTGAACGTTGTGATTTTTCTCAAAATTTTTGGAGTTGTATTTTATGAGTTATTAAACTATTAATGTTACTATGAAAATAACTTAATTAATTAATTTAAAATTATAAAGATCATAAAATTGCACATTAATACTCTAAACCATTTAATAAATAAATAGAATTTTAATTTAAATGTTAAGCACCTTTATTATCATTTAGTTCATTAATCATCTTAATTAGGCGTAATTATACACAATAATTAATTAGTCTACCATTTAAAAAAAAATTATAAGTAATTTAAATTAAGTCCAAATGATTTGAAAATTTTATGGAATGTTCTAGAGGCCAATAGAAACTCTTGAGAGTATTTCCATAAAATTTTGAATTAAGATAATAGATATTTTAAAATCATATTTACATAATCATTTAAATTAAATTTAAAATCTCTAAAATTAAAAAAATAGTCAAAATAATCATATAAATCATCCAATGTGTTCCCCCATGCTATCCAATGTCAGAGAAAACACTTTGGGGTCTTTATTAAATTATGGTTAATATTAATTTTATTTTCTTTAAAAAAAAATTAAATAATAAGTAATTTCAAAAATTTTCCCAATTATTATGGAATTTTTATGTGGTCTCTCTTGACTCTAGAAAATAATTCAATGAGATTTTGGACTAATTAACTTAGTCGAAACTAATTTTAAATGAATACTTATTTATATTAATGTCCATTTTTCATTAATTGCCACTTTATTTAGAAAATTTATAATAAATAAAATTAAATTAAAAAAATCATCAAATTTTTACTATAAATCTGCATTAATAATGAAAGCTTAGATAAAATAAAATCAGCTTATTTTGAATATTAAATTATTTTTTAATAATTAAAAACTTAAATAATTAAAACAAGTCATAAAAATTAGATTGAACTCCAAATGATATGAAATTTTATGGGATGGTTGGGACCACATTTCCAATACTCTTGTAAAGTATCATGATTTTATAAAAGATATTTTAATTTAAATATTCTTAGATCATAAAAAACTAAATTAATTCAAAATATTTTCAAAGTATTATGAAATATTTCTCTAAAGTTCCCTAACTCTAGAGAATATTTTTATAATTTTGAAAATACTTTGGCATTAATTTGGGGATTCTCTTCTATTTAAGAAAATAAATAATATTAAGGTATTAATAATTCAAAATTAAACTAAAAATACTATGAAATGTTCATTAAAGTGTCCTTCTAATCATAGGATAGATTTATAAAATTCATAAATTCATTCAAAACCCATAACTTATTTGACAATTAAAACCAAGTGTAATTAAACTTAAACTTATCACAACTAAAATTTATTTTGCATCATTAATCACTTAAACCTTAATCACCAAATAGTAATAAATTGAATCTCATTCTTAAATTCAAGTTTAAACATGAAGACCTAGAATTTACTCATTACGCATAAGCATTTACTCACTACAAAGCATTACACACATCGGATTATTAATCACGATCTTAAACTTAGGTCAAGGAGGTTTGGTTGTTATGCACTAATTTTCTTATTTTATAATGTAATATTTTAGACTATATGTTAGGATTTATTTTCTCATAAATTGGATGTTATGACATTCTTCATTTAAAACTAATCATGCTTTCTCCAAGGAACCATGCTTTAAAAAAGGTTGTTATAATAATTTTAAAAGTTACATATTTGTTTGTAGGTGCATGCTTAAGCCCTTAAGCATGACTCATTAGGACAAAGGGGATTGGTACCCGCTAGTCCTAAGCCTAATGTTTGAATTATAACTACTTTGTTGTATATTTATTTTCTCTGCTAGCCTCTCCTTTGCAGAATTTAAGAATTTTTTTAATTTTAAATATAATTAATAATGAGAATTAAGTTAGAACCATGAGGTTTAAGATTAGCTGGTTAGAAGGCATGGACCTAAGAGGTATAAAGCCTAAAAGCATTTATACCAAGAAGATGAAGAAATAATAACATTCAAAGGCTACTCTTTATACAATTATAAGCTAGATTATACAAGGCCAGAGCTTAGTTACCCAATTTTCTTTTCTTCTAGGGTGTATAGCGGAACCTAACCACATCAACTTACTTGTATTAACTTAAATTATTTGATCTTTTGTTAACTTTGTATTGCACTTTACAATTGCATGTTTTTTCGATCCTAACTAAATCCTATGCATAAATGTTAAAATCCATTAGAAAAGTCCTAGATTGAAAAACCAAAACATATTATCTTTCTCCTTGGACCTTTCACCTATTACACATAAAGAGACATCTATCCATTGAGGATGATTGCTCTTCTTGGAGAAATTTACCTTCTAAACTCTTACATAACTAACCAACTCTTGTATACATGCATGTAGGCAATATCTACATACCCTAACCTTAAAATAAATTTGGTATCTAAAATATTTAAAACTTAAAAATTACTACATTAGCTAGAAATATTTCATACTAATCATGATCTTAGATTTAGAGAGCGAGTTTAGATTCTTAGATTTTTTTTAAAATTAATAACAACTTGCATTTCATAAGATTGGCCACATAGTTTTGGAGCGTAGGAGGCATTAATTGAAAGCTTATTTAGATGAGCAATAAGTTTAGAAGAGTCAAGATGGGCTCATATTGTTTACTGGAAAGGAACTAATAAATTCCAATTTTCTCTCATTAGATTAAGTCGAGCTTCTATCTTGAACTAGAATCACTTTTGTTTTTAGGGATTGGATGGTATGTTTCTTATTTATTATGAGAATAAGTCCTCACATCTTAGACATTTTTATAGTCTTGTGCCATTGAAATATAAGTTTTAGCATTCTAATAAAATATCAACTCAAAATAAAGCTCAACCATAAAATAAGTTAGAATGCTTACTAGCTTCCTATCAAAGCATTTCCTTCTTATTCCCATTTAAAATTTGAAAAAAAAATATTATACTCGATCTATCCTATTTGACTTCTATATTTAGTAGTACAACAACAACAAGCCTTTATCCTACTAAGTGGGGTCAGCTACATGAATCCTTCATCTCCATTGTGTTCTATTAAGTGTCAAATTCTCATTTAATTCAAGTATACTAAAGTCAATTTTTATACACCTTAACCAAGTCTTTTTAGGTCTACCTCTACCCTTCTTAACATAAGGCAAATCTAATGCATCTACTGTCCTAACCGGGTCATCGGATGGTTGACGCTTTATGTGGCCAAACCATCTAAGGCGACTCTCTCTAATCTTATCTACCACTGGAGCTACTCCAACTTTTTCCCGAACATACTCATTTCGTATTTTATCTCTAAGAGTAAAGCCACTCATCCACCTGAGCATCCTCATCTCAATTACACTTAGTCTTATGCTTCTGTTTTATTGGCCAACATGCTGCACCATAAATCATTGCAGGTCTTGCCACCATCTTATAAAATTTTTCCTTAAGTTTAAGCGGTACTTTTCTATCACACAATAGGCTGGATGCATTCCTCCACTTCAATCCAACTTTAATTCTATTAATAACATCTCCATCTATTTCACCATCATTTTGAACAATAGAGCCTAAATATCAAAATAGCTCACTCTTTTTAATGACTTTTATATTTAGTAGTCTTTACTCAAAATTTAAAATCTATAGAGATAATAGCTTACTACTTTAATCAAGAATTTTTTTAAGAGATTACATCTTCTTGAATGTAATTAACTATTGTTATTTGCCCTTGTAGAAAACTTACAACCCAAGTAAAATAACCCTTGTCTTACTTTATGTTTGTAAGGCATGGGGAAAATTCTTCGATACGCATAGACCCATCATCTTTAAGAGTCTTTATTAAGTGATTTAATTTATCATAGGGTAATATTTCAATCTTTCAAGATAGTATCCTTAATATCATTTTTCACCACATAAATAAAAACCCCCAAGATCTACATGGTGTTCTCACATTTTAATCACCACACATGCATGAATCTTAACCTCCAAAAATGTTAATTTAATTTATCTTATAATAAAATAAAATATGATCATGCAAGGAAGGTTTATGTGTGGATTGTTCTTTGGGTAGTGAACCTTTAAGAAAATCTTATTCCATTGTATAAATTTGATCTACTTTGAAATGTTAAGCCAAATAAAGAGGAGATTATAATATCAATTATGGAGTAACTATAACACCAATGATAGTGAAATGGGGTAATTTTACAAATTATCATAAACTGATAATTAATTTTAATATTAGTAGAAAATCATTTTAGGTTACAATAGTAATTATTAAAGATATCACAATAACAAAAAATAATAATAATAAGTGCAAGAAAAGCAAAAAAAAAAACTATCACACAAATTTTCACTGATTTGGCTAAACCTAAAAATGGCTTACATCCATGACTAGCCACCTCGATTAGGATTTCACTTACCCATAAATCTTGGTTATAACCTTATACTCTCTTACGATAAGCTAGATACAACCCCAACAATAGCAATACTCTTCTACAATAAGGGAGTATAGCCCTTAACTAAAAATATTATGCAAAAAGAAAATAGAAATGTCTTCTAATTTTTAATAATATTCATGGAATATTTTTTAAAAATAGTACACCTTTTGACTAAATTGAATTGACTATGAAGTTTGTGAAATTTTGATTTATGTTATTATAGTTTTAACAAATAAAGAATTACTTAGTTTTATCTTTTTTATTTTACCATTCATTCAAACATTGATGGTTTAAGATCTATAGTGATGATGTATGTCAAGATTAAGAATATATTCCAATGTAATATAATAAAGTGGTAACATATGATTCTTGCAAAAAATTATCTTATGCATGTCTTAGAGTTGGAAGAAATTATTTTAACATTAAAATATAGATGGTCATCTTTATGATATTTGTTTTAGATTTTCATAGATGACAATGTTTAAGGATAAATTGACCCCAAAAATGTTGAATTTGACATGAAGTGATTTGTTGAATTAATAAAAACTATGGTTTCTAAATTAAGTAAGAATCAAGTAAAGGTAATGTGGTTATAAGCAATTATAAAGTAAAGAATCTTCAACTTATGTAGATTAGATTGTCACTTAAAAGTGAAAAATAATTATTGAGATAAAACAACTTTAGCTTGAGATATTACCTTCAAAAGGCAACCCCACCATGTCACATGGATGATTATTCAAATACTAATATTACGTCAAATTCATGCAATTGATGAAGGACATTAAATTAATACAATTTATAAATCAAGTTTACAAGATAATAAAACTTGAGATATAAGTAAATAAATAGGTATATGTGGTGTTTTAATTTGAAGTCGAGACACCATGCGATCTTAGAGGTACTTATTGAAATAATCGAAGTACAACATCTAAGGGATAATGTACCATCTCGAAAGATAGAAACACCACCCTACAATGGACTCAATTATCAAATAAAGACTCCTAAGATAGATATGTCTATATATATATACCGAGATCTTTCTCCTACTTTACATGGATAGGTAAAGAGAGGTTTATTTTAAATCGGGTTCTTTAGTTCTCTATGGAAGCAAGCTTTTATAGTTAATTGCATCCTAAAAAATTAGAATTCCTTAAGAACACTCTCGATTAAATTAGTCAAAGATAGATAATCAAAGAATTTATTACTTTTGAAATCAAACAAGAAAAGTTCAAATAGGAAGACTTATTTATGGATTCCACAGAAACATAAGTAGGGAGTATCTAAGATACTATGAAGCATAGTGGATGCTTCAGTCTACCCTATGATGGGGCTTTATATTTTTGAAAGAGAGGATTTTTTTTATTTGAGTTTAAAATTTATTAGAAAGTTTGGACTCACATTCCAACAACACAAAATTATGGAAATGCCTAAGAGGTGGAGATTTATACTTGTAGTAAGAGAGAAACAAGCCACATCATAACCTAGATCTAGAGAGCTCTATTACAAGCTAAGAGCTCGACCTAATTCTACTCAGGGGAATGGGATATGATGGATCACTTCCACGAAAGAAAATGAACGTATCTCAACTCTTCTGGATTACAATCACCTAGAATGGCCACCAGCTAACACCTCATACAATTTTAAAATCATGCTAACCAATCATATGTAAATACAAAATAGCTAGGTTATTAATTAAGAAAGAATCTAGAGTCTTAAACTAACTCACTAAGAGGCTAGATCATGATTGATATGAAAATATGACTTAGGCTAATGCAAAATTTATAAATTTTAAACTATTTTGACACATTAATTTGGACCAAGACTTGGGATAATTATGCCTAAATGCATGATAAAATTGAGTGTGGGTTAAATCAGCAAGAAGAGTGTTCTCCACTACAAGGAACTGCTCTCACAGATCAAGCATATCCCCTATCATGCAAGAGTGGAGATCCTCTATTTTCAAGAGTGAAATAATATGATATGCATGGTGTGATAACATATAACATTCAACTAAGGGGTTGCTAAATCATTTATTTATCTTGATTATGAACTTAGGCTTTAAGATGAGGTTATGAGTTAATTTTATTTTAGTTATGAGTTATTAATATGGTAGAAAACTTTTTAAAAAATGTATTCTAGAGAGCCTTGCATCTAGGCCACATATCAAGCATACACACTTTAAGAAACCTATGAAAAATATAACATTTATATTGCATAATCTAAACATAAGAATCAAATATTTAAATTTTGTAAAATAATATAAAGGTTGACAGTGATCTTGCTATACACTTTGAAAAAAAGAGTTGGGTAGTGACTCTACCTTTATACAACCCGATTAATTAAATCTTACAAGTAAGATAAATGCTATGGGGGGTTTCCAATTCTTATTCTTCTTTCTTTTTTTGGATTATCTTGCTCTATGCTTCACAGGGCCTCCCAAGTCTTTGCCTTCTAGCCACTACTCATCCTAAACCCCATAACACTAATTCTAATCATATTACAAAAATTACATCTTTATAAAAAATAAAATTTAACTACACCTACAAAACATACGTTAGCTAAAATAAACATACAAATCAAGCAATTATATTTCACATATTTGGACTTAACACCACTCGCTTTTAAAAACCCACCGCACTAATTGGATTACACTTAGGGACATAAGCAGCACATGCAAGCAAAAGCATTTATATTTATTTATTATTACAGCAACCCCTTAAGCACAATCCCCTACATAAAATATTATTAGGCTAATAATAACCTAACATCTTATATACGCACAAATAATTTTAGCATCCAGTCTAAAATATTACATCATAAAATAAAATATATCACCACAACATACACCAATTTAACCTAATACTAAGATCGGTGACTTAGTATTCCAAAATGTGTGCTAAGCATTAGTGTGGTATGTCTTGATTGTTTAAATTACCCATTGAGGATGGTTTCACTTTAAGTTAGTTTAGTAGCTTGATTGAGCTTTAACTTATGCATTTTTATTTTGTTCACTTCTCATTTATGATCTAATCACTATGTCATCCCTAATAAGGTAGATTATTATTACTTTAACCTTTGAGTCACCATCACATGAATGATACCCACTACTTCCTTTAATTATCAATAACATCCACACTCTTTTCTTCTTCTTTTTTAATTTCTTTAATATTTTGTTTATATATATATATATATATATATATATATATATATATATATATATATATATATATATATATATATATATATATATATATATATATACACTAATGAATGTTGATGCATGGATTTGATAGAAAAAGGGATTTTATCTCACATTTAAGCATATGCAAACATGTCTAAGGGATTTAAGCAAGTGCGTGCCATTTTTAAACCAGGGAAGTAAGATTATCTAAAACCTCATTGGGGTTACTTAAAGTCTCTCATGTTCTCGGGATGTCTAGACTATATACTTATCAATTCAAATACACATAACCATATACAAAAAATATAGAAATAAAAATCATGAAAATATTGTGTATGAATATCTTTACTTATGTGAAGTTTAATGGAAAAAAATGATTTTATTTTCTTTTCTAACGTATGCACACACATAAATGAAATTAAGCAAGTACATGTCATTGTTAAACAAGAGAAATGAGATTATCTAATACATCCTTGGGGTTACTTAAAGTCTCATAATCTTGAGATGTCCGCACTATATTCTTGCCAATTCAAATGCATAAATATGAACATAAGAATAAAACAATTATTCCATCTTTTGATTACAAGTAAATAAACATTTCATTTTTCCCATATTTATGATAAACATTGATTTAAGATTCATAATTAACATATAGTTTCAAAATAGTTTGAGATTTACTAATGATAAAAGCCACATAATATGAGAACATTTGTTCAACTCATGCAATTTAAATGCAATCATATTCTTTTAATTTTAAGACATGAATGTATGAGCACATAAGCACATTTATGATAACTTGAAAGGAACTAAATGAGCATCATCACATCACATACTTAATTTCATTAGAAATTAAGGACAATCAAGTTAAATTAATATCTCTTAAATCTAATCAAAGTTTCTTCAATGTTTGAGTTTAAAATTCAAGTTGTTGAAAACCTAAAGAGGAGAAATAATGCTTAGAATTCACTCCATCTCATGTTGGTTATTTAAGATGTTAAAAGGAATTAGATTAGATTTTATGGATTAATTAAGTTTAATATTAATTATATCAACTTAACCACCCTTCCCGAGCTTTTTTAAATTAATTAATTACCTAAACATGAGCCTTCAATGATATGCTTTGGAAAAATAAAATTTGTAATGCACCTAAAGGGATCTAATGCAATTAAGCTCATGCTTAAGAATTAATTAAACTAAAAAAAAAAATTTAAGATAAATACTCTTATGATTTTCCCATACCAATAGAAAAATCAAAATTTTGTAATGATTTTATATTATTGTACACATAAAGTGATTAATGGGTTGCACTTGAGTAACTTAAATTGATTTCATTCACATTCCATTATTATTTTGTCTTAATTTATTCTTAATTATTAAGCATATTAATTAAATCCTCTAAGGGAATACATTTGAAAATAATTAGGTGAGGGGGTCCTAATTAATTCCTATGCTATCTCACTGTTTTCATTAATTAATTAACCTTAATTATGCAATTTTACTGTTAATTAATTTTTAATAATTGTTAAATTATTTAAAGAGGGTAACTAGAATTGAAATTTTGAAATTTCCTAAACTATATGACAAATAATTCCAAAAGAAATGAGAGGCGAGGACATCCCATATCAACATAACAATTTAGAAATAACTAGCCAAGTAATTTGGTTTTAATTAAGGTAATTAACCTAAACTTCAAACTTTAATTAAACATTATATATTAAATATCAATTAGGTGTTTTTTGTTTTATTAAATTCCTCTCTCCAAGCTTTTTAAAATGGGATTATATGCATTTTTATATGTATTTTTTACATTTCTTTACAATTAGTTATAACTTTTTGAAGTTGTGGCTACTTAAATAAATTTTTAAACCAAATTAAGTTATTTTAAATCATCGGTGCCATATGGACGCTAATGCGGCAATGCTTTCCACGTGGTGCCATGGAATTGGTTATTTAAAATATCCGACATGACTGTTGACTCAGTGACGGTGGATGAGGTTTCATCTTGTCTGATCCATCAATAGTTGAGATTAATCCTGATTATGAAGGGATTAAATTGAGATTTCTAGCGTGATTATTCATTATTGTTCATTCTAATCACACATAATAGGCAATGATCTGATCGTTAACATCGGAAGACTCAATGCGCCTTCCGTTGTTCGATATATGCTCACCGGTGCTCATTTGATAGTGAAATCGAATCTAAAATGATCAAGAAAGAGATCTAAGGAGATCCTATGATGGAAATCACATAAAATCATATTTCATTTCAAAAATACCAACACTAATGGCCAAATCTACGTTGTTTAATTTTTACCTCACGGGGAGGACCAGAATTGGTCGATGAAGCTTCATCTTGAAGAGACAAAGCCCTGAAAATATCTTGAGTTTCCTCCCTGATCAATCAGGAACAAACACCACCGCGAAAGTTACCGGAGTTGGTCTAGGGATGTCTTCTAGTGGTTGAATCGATCGGGAATTGATTCATTTTCATTCGTTGGAGTGTGGTGAAGGTATGAGGAAAGCTAATTTGGTGAAGATTTAGTGAGGTTGGATGGATGGAGCTCTCAGGTGTAGGTCGAGCTTGGTCTCGCTGGCGATGGGGTGCACGGGGAGATCGAGGGAAAGTTTAGGACTATGTGGAATGCTCTAGGGAACGTCTTTATTGAGTCTAAATGGATAGAGGGAAGTATACTTTGGTGTTTTAATTTAGAGTCGTGGGGACACCACGTAGATCTTAGGGGGTATGTATTAAAATGATCAGGCGAGACATTAAGGTATGATGTACTACCTCGAAAGATAGAGACATCACCCTATGATAGACTCAATCTAATAAAGACTCTTAAAGTAGATAGGTCTTTTATACCGAGATGTTTCCCTTACTTTACATGGATAAAGTAAAGTAGGGTTTATTTTAAACCATGTTCTTTATTTCTCTACATTGGAAGATAGAGACATCACCCTATGATAGACTCTCAATCACCAAGGACTCTTAAAGTAGATAGTCATATATACCAGAGATATTTCCCCTACTTTATATGGATAAAGTAAAGTAGGGTTTATTTTAGGACATATTCTTTATTTGTCTATGGGGACAAGTCTCCATAGTTAATTACATCCTAGGAAATGAAAGTTTCTTAAAATACCCTCAATTAAAGTAGTTAATAAATGTCTTCAAAGATTTTAAAGCTAGACTATCAAAGAATAAGTTATTATTATAAATCAAATGAGATTGTTCGAATAGAAAGATTTCTTCACGAATTTCAAAGGAGAATAAGTAGGAAGCATTCAAAATACTAGGAAGCCTAGTGGATGCCTCAATCTACCCTATAATGAGGCTTTATATTTTTGAAAGAGAGAATTTATTTTTTAATTGAGTTGAAATTTTATTAGAAGGTTATGACTCACATTCCAACAACACAAGATTGTGAAAATGCTTAAGAAGTGAGGGCGTATACTAGTAGAAAGAGAGAAACAAGCCACCTCAGAACTTAGATCTAGAGTGTTTTAGCATAAAAGCTAAGAGCTAGACCTAATTCTACTAGAGGAAAATGAGATATATTGGTCTACCTCCACAAGAGAGAGTACATCCACTCTTCTAAATTTACACCACACAGTGGCCTAACACATCCTATGATTTTAAGATCATGTGATTTCATATGTAAATGCAAGATATATAGGTTATTATCAATTAAGAAAGAAGCAAGAATCCTAGACTCACTCCATAGAAGACTAGATAATATTTAGTATGCAAAATATGATTTAATCTAATGTTAAAATTTATAAGTTTTGAGATCATTTGATACATTTATTTTGGACCAAGCCTTGGGATAATTATATACTTACATGTATGATGAAATTGAGTTAGGGACTAAATCAGAGAAAAGAAGGTGTTCTCTACTACAAGGGATAGCTCTCAAAGGTCAAACATGTCCCATATCGCAAGAGTAGAGATCCTCTATTCAAGAGTAAAATAATATGACATGCATATTGTTATAGCATACAACCATTCAAATAAAGGGTTGTTAATTATTTTATTATTTTGATTAAAATCTAGGCTTTAAGATGATGTTATGAATTAATTAGAATTTAGTTAAAGTTATTAATGAAGATAGAAAATTTAATATTATCCTAAAGAACGACATCTGTCAAATCATCACGCTTTAAGAAACCTATGAAGAGCATACATTTTTATTGCACAATCTAAATACAACAACCAAGCATTTGAATTTTGTAAAAGAATAAAAGGCTGATGCTGTCGGGTACCACCATACACTATGAAAAAGAGAAAAAGTTTGGTAGCTAAGCTCTACCTTTATACAACTCAAATTATAACTAAATATTAGAATTGAAATAAATATTATAGGGGTCTTCAACTCTTGTTCTTCTTTCCTTCTTTGGATTAGTTTACTCCAAGCTTCACAAGGTCTCCCAAGTCTTTGCCTTATAGCCACTACTCATCCTAAACCCCATAGCACTAATCCTAATCATATTACAAAAATTACACTTTTATAAAAAATGAAATCTACACTTGTAAAACATATGTTAGCTAAACAAACATACAATACAAACATATATTCCATATATGTGGACATAATACCCTGCTCTTGAGTAACCAAGCTCACCTGTCTTAATTGGATCATGTTTAGGGGCATAAACAACACCTACAAGCAAGAACATTTATATTCTAGTATTATTATGGCGGCACCTCAAGCACAATTCTCTACATAAAACATCATCAGGCTAATAATGACCTAACATCCAATCTACGCACAAACAATCCTACCATCTAGTCTAAAATATTACACCACAAAATAAAATATATCACCACAACATACACCATTCTAAGTTAATACTAAGGTCGATGATTTAGGATTTTAATATGTGTGTGAAGGCTTAGTGTGGCATGTCTTGATTAAGCTTTAGAATTATGATTGTCTAAAGTCTCAGGATTATTTAAATTACTCATTAAAAATGATTTCACTTTAAGTCTTTTAGTAGATTGGATTTTAACTTATGTGTTTTTTTTCACTATTTAATTAAGATTTAATCATTATAAAGAGAAGAATGATGCTTAACCCTTTCATCCCTAGCTTAAGTTGTTTTTTAAAGATAGATCATTATGGTTTTAATTCACCTAATGAACCGCTTATAACTTTATTTAGTCTAAGTTTAGATTAGTCTTAATGAATCTTATTCAAATATGAAAGACATCTTGAGATCAATGAAATTAAGTCACTATCACATGAATAATACTCCACTACTTCTTTTCATTATCAATAACCACATTCTTTTCTTTTTAGTTTCTTTAATATTTGATTTAGTATATATACATGCAATAATTATATTTTTGCACACTTAATGAATGTTGATGCATGAATTTAATAGAAAAGAGATTTGATCTCATATTTATGCATGTGAAAACATGTATAAAGAATTTAAGCAAGTATGTGTCATTGTTAAACCAAGAAAGTGAGATTATCTAATACCACTTTTGGGGTACTTAAAGCTTATGAATTATTGAGACTATATATTTGCCAATACAAATACACACAAGCACATACATAAGCATAGAAACAAAATCATGCAAAGGTTATGTATAAAATCCTTTATTTATGTAAAGTTTAATGCCATAAAGAAAGGAGTTTTACTTTATATTCTGACACATGCCTACACTTAAATGAAATTAAGCAAGTGCATTCCATTGTTAAACTAGGGAAGTGAGATTATCTAAGACCTTTTACTTAAAGCCTCGTGTTCTGGATAATATATACTTGCTAATTCAAATGCATGTAAACATATACATAGACATAAAAATAAACAATCAATTGCCATTTTTTAATTACAAATAAATGAGCATTTCATTAAGTATTTATAATAAGAATTGTTTTAAATTTCAAATAATTTGATTCATAATTAACTTATAGTTTCAAAATAGTTTGAGAATTTTTAGTGATAATAGTCACACCATATAATAGCATTTATCCAACTTATGTAATTTGAATATAAACATATTCCCTTTATTTATTTATTTTAAACATGAATACATGAAGCAAATGACATATACATTTATGATAAAGGAAATAATTAAATATCACCACATAATATACTTGATTTCATTAAACCCTAAGGACAATCAAGTTGAATAAACATCCATTAAGCTTAACCAAAGCTCCTTTAAGGTCTAATTTTAATGTTCAAGTTATTAAAAAAAAGAGGAGAAATGACACTTATGATTCACCATCCCATATTGGTTATTTATTATATTAAAGAAAAGAAATTAAATATATTTTATGAATTTGATTAAGTTCCATCTATTAATTTCATCAATTTGATTACCCTTCCCAAGCTTCTTTAACTTAATTAACAACTTAATCACGAGCCTTAAATAATATGCTTTGGGAAAATAAAATCAACAATGCACCTAAAGAGATCTAATGGAATTAGGCTCATGGTTAAGAGTTAATTCAATTAAAGAAGGAAAGTATTTAAGCTAAATACTCTTATGATTTTCCCTTTCTAATGAGGAAATCATAATTGTTTTTGTGACTTTATGTTATTAAACACATAAAATGATTAATGGGTTGGCACTTGAATTATTTAAGTTGATTTCATTTGAATTTAATTATAATTTTTCTTGATTTATCTTTAATTATAAAACATGGTAATTAAATTCATTGAGGAAATACATTTGCAATTAATTAGGAGAAAGGGTCTTAACTAATTCTCATGTTATCCTTATTATTTCATTGATTAATTATCCCTAATTACTTAATTTTACAATTCATTGATTTAATAATTATTAAATCACTTAAAGGGGTAATTAGGATTAAAAATTTGGGATTTCCCAAATTACATGACAAAAAATTTCAAAAAAAATATGGGAGGTAGATGACATCCAATAGAATCAACATGCCAAATTTGGATTAAGGTAATTATCCTAAGCTTCAAACCTTAAGCATTATATATATTACTTGGAGATTTTATTTTATTAAATTCTCCTCTGCATAAGTTTTTCAAAATAGGTTTATTTGTATTTTCTTAGATTTTTCTATAATTAATTATGCTTTTTTTGAACTTTTAGCTATTTAAATTGAATTTTAAGCCTAATTATTCATTTTAAACCATCACATGTGGATGTCGTTTAGACTTTCCATGTGGCGCCATGACATTGGCTATTTAAAATATCGATGGGACTCAACGCTTGTGGACAGCTTTTGTCCCACCGCCCCATCTCGATCCCATGACCAAGATTAATCCCACGACAAAAAATTAATATTTCTAGCATGATTAATCATGACTATTCATTTTAATCACGTGGAATAGACGGTGGGTGATCTATCATCCCACGAAAGTGCGAGAAGATGGACATCATTCGCTTTCAACCACTGATGAGCTTCTTGGAGCTTGTTTGATGGCTAAATCGACTCCAAAATGATTAGGGAGAGATTTAAGGAGATCATATTGCATGAAACCATAATTCATTTCATAAAAGACGAACAACTATGCGGGCTCCAAAAATTTGCCACCGAAGGGTTTATGTTATCGGTGAAATTTTCAGAAGGCAAATGGAATAGTAGATAAGACACTACCAGAGCTACCTCATTTTGTGATTTTAGATCTGCTTTTTGATAAAGTTAATTACTCTTCCCAATTCTGAGAGAGAACTTTCGATTAAGGCTAGCCGTTATATCTCTAAATGCATAGCATATACTAGCAGTATGTGGAGTTTTAGAATTTAGATTTATGAAATTTATCATTCTTTACTTGAAGGATGGGGGAACGATGGCACCGATCCTATGGTTTCATCATCGCTATCCCTGTTTAGACCCAACTCCTTATCACGCCATATCATCAAGAAATTCTTGTAAACCTGATGTAATCTTTGTCTAAGGAGACAAGCTTAAGTTCACCTTAGCTAACAGAGAATTTTTTGTCCAATCAAATACATTTTATAGTTCATAGCTCAAAGAGCAAAGTCATGAACATAGGTCGTATATAATTTAGTAGCATTATTTTGCAACAAGTCACCCAATTAGAGGGCTTTGGTCGTAACCGTCATTTATGTGGTGCCATTTTGCTGTAAATTCACTCGGACAAAGAACACGGGTCACGTCCTTATAGGCTTATATATATTTGGACAGTGAGTAAAAGTTTTCTTAATTTGTTACTCTTGATAAGTTGTTATGGATGGGTGGATGGATTTTACTTTAAATTTAAATAATTAATTTTATTTAATTTATATTTTTTATTTGAATATTTGATCATTTTATAATTGATTTGAATTTAAATATATAAAGATTGATCATTTAAACCTTAGTATGATATTTTGATCATATGACTATTGATAATAAACCATGTCAATTCTACCTCTTTCTACGAGGAGGACATCTAAAATTTATAATCCTATAAATATTGTCAACTCGCTTGTAGAGGATCAAGTTTAGGACTTTTCACTTGGGAGCTTGTACTTAAGAAGCTATGTCAATAAGTTTATCTTTTGCAGTTGTATGCCAAAATTAGCTTCTTAGATTTTACTAAATTAAATTTCTTATAATATCATAATTGGATTTTTAGATTTTATTAACCTGGACCCTATCCTAAGACCAAACCAGGAATCAACCTATGCAGCATCCTCAGACATCACATTCACGCATTCAGCATAGTGTCCGGGCCCATGTGGGTTATTTAGAATACTTGTACGAATTTTGGAGAGATCAAATTGAATTGAAGATTGTTTTATACTTTGTACAAGAATTCATCTCTTTCAAATAATTGCAGAAATTCTAGAACATTTGAATTGAGTGATAGCTGACTCCATGATTTGTGCAAGATCGATATATTTGAAGCTCACTTAGAAGTTAAATCAACGCCTTGTGTCTGTTAGCATTAATACGCAATGTATCGTGGCATCATTTATTTATTATGATCCTATCAACTCTATTAATTTAATAATAGGGAATCTGATTTATAATTTGAGAATTTTGAATTTGATATTATTGAATATAAATATCTTAAATATTTTTGATAATAATTACTCATTCGGGTTGATATTTTCAATCAACTCACTCATTGGGGTATATAAAATCTACTTGATTATTTAGTTTATTATTTCGCATCCGCCTAATTCTATTACTTTAATAATAGAGAATCGTAACTAGATTTATATTTTGAGGATTTTGAATTTGTGAATGTTAAATATAAATATCTTTGCTTTGTTTTATAATAATGACCCCTTCGGTTGATATCTTCAATCAACTCAACCATCATTGGGGAGTTAGAGATTGTTGTTATATTGTCACGTAATTAATTTCTCAGAGATTTTCTCAAGTGGAGAAAGCTATAACAACATTATTAAGTTTTGTTAACTGATCCAAAATTGCAGAGACCCAATCGAGAATCAACTTGTGTAGCAGATTTATGCATATAGTGTCGGCTCATCTGTGTTTAGAATACTTGTACAAATTTTAAAGAGATTAAATTGAATTGATGTTTTACGCTTTGTATAAGAATTCATCTCTTTAAATGATTGTTCACCAAAACACTTAAATTAAGTGATAGCTCGCATATATGAAAAAATAATTTAATATCACATTTTGTTCGCTTGTATGATGTGTTATGAATCCAGGACGTAAGACATTTTAGATCTCGTTCAATTATTTAAATTAATATTTATTTATTTACATCTAGTCCATAGCTCATTGAGCTCTTTTAGTTTCAATGGAGCTTAGCTCATGATCATTGAGAAACTCGTAGACTCATCATAAGTCTCATTCAAATTCTTTTTTTTTTTTTTTTTGTTCTGAACGATTCATTTGATGTGGTATATAGCACAATCAATAAGTTTTGTTTGCGCAGTACCAAAGATCACCAAAAGCTTTACTTGAATTTTATTCTTGTTAGGAGACAAACCCTCCAGTTCATTAAAAGTCCTATTTATGATCGTCAACAAGTCATTGAGTCCCCTGCAAGATCATTCTTATTTAAAGACTTTTAGAATTTTATATATAAGTTTTTTCTTTAGTTTTTTATTCTCAAATAAGTTCAAGCTCCTCAACACTTTTTTTATTTGTTCTTCTCTCATCATTCCAAAATTCGGTAGCCTTCCGGCATCGTCCCCGCATAGAGGGTTACATCGGGAGTGCTAAAGCCTTCCTACCATGCTTAAAGTAGCATGCATAGTCAGTGTCTTGCGACATTGCAGCTTAAAGAATCTTCTAAACCCACCATGCTCAAAAAGCATGCATATGCCTTCAAATATCTGCAATTTTAATTTAGATTTTAATTTTGAACTTAGAGTTCATTTTACATTAAATTAATTAAGTCAACTGTCAATCCGAATTTCAGCAACCTCCTGACGTCTTCCCTATGTAGGGAGTTACATCGAGAGTTTATGCCTAAAAGGCATACATAGGTTTGACACCATGACCGCCTTCACTCACCATGCTTAAAAAAGCGCATAGGTCTTTCAAATTATACATATAGAATAATATATATATATATATATATATATATATATATATATATATATATATATATATATATATATATATATATATATATATATATATATATATATTCTTTCATCTCTCTTCATTTTTTTTACATGCTAATTTAAATTTGATTTATTATTTTTCATTTAAGTTGAGTTTAAATTCATTAGTACTTTCATTTGATTCTCTTTAAACTTCAATAACACCAAGCATTGCATCGCTCAATTGATCCCCAGTCTTGACCAAATGCTCCTCACCAACATTGCTAACTGCATAAAGCATAGATCCAAAATTAACAAGCAAATCTCCTTTCACAGAATTGCTACCAGCCATCCTATCAGCAGCATGGACATCAGAGCAAACAACTAAAGCAAAGCCAGCAATGTTGAGAGGAAAAGAATGACTAGATCTAAAACTGCAACCCCTTCCATAGTGGCAATGCATGCAAAAAAGTTCCGTGAACTCCCAAAGGGCACTTGGTAAGCCAGTTTGGTTGAATCCATCAACAGTTATAAACATTCCGCAAAAGAATATCAACAAAGAATAAGGTACCTTCTCAAGACAAAGTCATGCATCCTTGAAATCAAGTATAATCAAAGCTAGAGCAGCGGAGATAGCAGTTCAGGATATGTTTAGTCCCATTAGATATCACAAGATAGACACATGTATTCCATATAAGGTCCTTCCATCTTTCAATAGAATGGTCATTGTCATTCAAAGCCTGAGTGATAAAACTACTGCTACTCCTCACAGCTGAGGTAATAGTATTTCATTTTCACTAATACTTATTCTATATAAGGTCCTTTCACGTGTAAGGTACTTCCATACTGCTACTCCTCACAACCTTAGATTATCTCCACGCTCATACTCCTTGCATGACGAGCAATGAACAACACCATCAATTCCATCGTTTAAATCAAGAGAAGGTAAACAATTCAAGTGTGACATTGTTGCGAGAGAAAACCAGTGGAAAGTAACATCATCTTCATGAATAATTTCAGCCACTGATTCCACCTCTTCAAATTTCTCAGTCGACAACAACTTTGAGTAAATAAGGAGAATGAAAATGTTCACAATTATACCAATGGCCATTGCAGGAAGAATTCCAAACAAAAAACTTCTCAAAAGTGATTTTGCTTTGAACTGCTATGATTAGATTATGAGGATTACCTATTGAAGTTGTGGCTAATCCAATGCTTGCAAGGGGATGCAAGGCAAGCAAAAATGGCATTGGAGGCAGATTGTTCTAGCGAGAAATCTTTAAGATGAACTCAGTGAGAACCACACAACAAGTGTCATTGGTGAATAGGGCGCTTGAAATATCTGAAATAATACAGATTCAGTAGAGCAAATCCTTGTCACCTTTTTTTTCCATGAGAGTAATTTGCCCAAACGTTTGAACATGTCTGCCCTTTCTTGGAAGGCACTGACTACCATTGTTCTGAAGAGGAGGCCAAGAATGGGGAGGTCGATGGCTGCAAAAGCTTCATCTTGGGTTATAACCTGGAAAAGGGACCATAAGCATGGAGCCCAAAATAGAGCCTGTTATTCTTCCGATGTGAAGGAAGGAAAAGATCTGGAGGAGATGCTGCTGCTCGGTTGAGGCTGGAGGAAAGTATGCTCGGCTGTGTCGAGCTGGAATGAGGGAGAGACGAATGAAGAAGAGGGATCCGAGAAGAGTCAAAGTGGCTTCTCCGGCTAGAGGGATTTAGCTTGCAGCAGAGACGGGGCGAAAGAGAGAATGGGATTGTAGCGATGTTCGACTCCAGCTGCGTACGAGCCAGAGATGGATGAAGGAGAGGCGGAGGAGACGGATAGAGCCGCGAGATTTTTGGCCTTTGGCTTAGAGAGGATCGGTGCAGCAGGGAAGGAAGAAAGTCTTGCTATGCGATCTCTGTGAGAAACAGAAGTGAAATTGGGATCTCCTTCGGACAAGAAGTGAGCATCTTCTCTTATTATCCTTTTTTTTTTTTTTTTTGAGCGAACGAGAGGAACGGCTATTAGGGCTCCAACTCGCTTCCCAAATGAGCGGCAAATGAGCGGCGGCTGCAGTGTATATGTCTCCTTTTTTTCAAATCATATGATGGAATATGAGTGGGCATAGCTGTCAGCTTAATATTGGCTGCATTGAGAGGTGGAAGCACAGGGATGGGCGGCTGTGAGTTCCGAAGAGCTGATTGCATATAATTAATGAATTATTAGATAAATTTATCTCGTAATGTATACTAATTTTAATTAAATTTTAAGTGTGATAATTTTAGTTAAATTGGATATCCATCATAAGTAATTTTAACATTTCAGATGCAATGGTCGCTTCGCGTGATCGGAGGCCGTTGTCGGGCGTTGAATCAATCAATTTTCCAAAACATTATCGCTTCCGCAAATGCTCGCAGACTCGTCCGAATTAGCATGAACAGTCTCATTTGAAAGGTTTTGATATTTGACGCTAACTATGTGATCAATTTCACAAACTGAGATCGTTTGGGCATCATCGTAGCCTCCCGACTCTGATATATGCGTAACCGTTTTGATGGCTCGATCTCTTGATGGTCGATCGTCGGATTGTGCAATATTTATATTTCAATCAGTTTTGATGTTTTGAACACGGTGGCTAAGTCCGTTCATCGATCGGAGGTTGTTCCGATCAATTTCAGCGACATCAAGTGTATGTTAGCTTTGACTTGTACGATATCACATCCGTAGTCCATCGAATTTGCTCCATAAATCCAATTCGACTTGTGGAACATGTGTGGAGGTCAACAACTTAGCGGTGGAATCTATAGTTGTTAGATTTTTACCTCGTCAGAGTTAAAGACCGACGGTCTGTCGACAGAGGTATCTTCGTCTTGAAGAGACGAAGCCCTGTTGAGAAGATTTTGAGTTGCCTCCCTGCCAATCGCTTTGTGGATCAAACGCCATCGTGGAAGTCCCCGGAGTTAGTCTAAGGATGGCTTCCGGTGGTTTCATTGATCAGGAATCGATTTGTTTTGGGTCGCCGGAGTGTGGTGAAGGCGTAAGGAAAGTTAATTTGGCTTTGGTGACAGTTTTGGTGAGGTTGGACGGACGGAGCTCTCGGGCTTGAAGGGAACTTGGTCTTTTAGGTTATTTTGGGTTTAGTGGTCTGGTCAAGTCAATTTGGACTAATTGAGGTTATAGATGGTTGAAATATATTCAATGATGAATTTGAAGTTGATTGGCGGCTTTGACTGCAATTGATTCGGGTTCGATTGGGTTTTGACTCATTTGAACCTTTTAGGTCAAATGGGCCAACTTGGGTTACTTAAGTCTAATTGATTTAATGGGCCTAATTGCAAGTGTTTGAATAGTTTGAAATGATTCTGGATAATTAGAATGATTGAGAGAATTGAATTGAATTTAGTTTGCTTGAATTGGTTTGAATGGAGTTATAGAATGGGTTAACTTGGGTAAGATTCTAATTAATTTGGCTTGGAGCTTGGATTATAAATAAATTCAATCATGGTCAATTGATCTGAAATGAGTTTGGGTTGGTTTGGTTTCAATCATATGAGTTTGGGTTCAAATGAAATGATAGGTATGAGTGTCGATTTAGGCCTTAGGGTAGGTGAAGTCTATTTGTCCTAAGGTAAGCTCTAGACCTAGGTCATGCCCCACAAGTCTCTAGGCTTGAGTTTAGTGTCCCCTTAACTACTAGAAGTATCCTAGTACTAAGGAAACCTAAGTGCCTAGAAGAATCCTTGACCTAGGATGGGAGTGACCAATCCTCACTCCAAAAGTGAGATATATATATATATATATATATATATATATATATATATATATATATATATATATATATATATATATATATATATATATATATATTATAAGTATTTAACTAGATAATTTGTTAAGGGTTAACATTAAAAAGTAAATACATTATTATAACCTCTTTTTATCCTAGGATGGAAGTAAGAGGCAATTTTAATGTACTTTATTATTGATTTACCTAGATTAAAATAAAGTCATGATATCTAGGTAGCTATTGAGAAACTCATAAATGCTACCCATTTTTCACAAATTATGTAAAATTATTCAACAAAGAAGCACGCAAATATTTATGTGAATATTTATTTAATTATATTAAATATCAATCATTATTGTATAATGGTCAAAATAAATGATTTACTTTTAATTAGGCTATAGAAGAAGATGTGATAGATATTGGATATGATGAAAGATTTCAATAATATACCTCATTCTCAAATATAGTAAAGTAGAGCATCCCATTCATGTTGTTCAAATCATAGAAGATTTTTTGAGAGCTTGTATTTTTAACTTTAGAAGTATCTAATAAGATTACATTTTACTTGCATAATTTAATAAAATAATAATAATAATGTTGCGTGCTAGAGAATTTTAATCCGGTAGATGAGATCTTCGTAGCCCAAAAAATTATCCAACACACAAGGGGGATATGTGGGTTATAATGGAAAACCCGTTATAAAAAAAACCACGGGGCCTTGCCCATTCTGCAGAACTTTCACTATGTGTTCAAAAGATACAGGTCCTTGCTTCTCGTTAGTTTGGAGAAGAAGGTGTTTACAGGGGCGGAAATAATATTCCGAGTGTAGAAAAGTACAATATCGGTCAACTCCAACCCAAGGGAGAAGTTTCCCAAAAGTGGCGTAACCGATGGGAGCAACCTCTTGATCTTCGGAGAAAGGAGCTGTCTTTTCTAGTCCCGGGCGATCTCCTACGAGCGATCTTCGCACCACCGGTGGCACTAGTGGTGATAGATCGTCAAGGCCAAGGTCGACCGGTGATTCTCGAGCTCGGTCTTCCAATCGATTCCCCTTAATGTGAGAATGAAGCTCATATTTATAGATTTTGGGAGTGGTGCCTTGTAAATTGCGTGGAAAACTCCAACCACTCCCATAACCACTCCGGACGGACCAGCTTTGAATGCGATTTGATGTTTCTCGATAGGAGTCATGTGATGTGTGTCCCAGTCATGCATGCACTGGTGAAATCTTAAAGTAACAAGTAACTTAACATCAATCGCTTTACTAGAGTAACCTCTCCATGTGTTCTCCTTATTTGGGATTAGTCTTCATACATGAGGCAGGTTATTATGCCATGTCCCTTTTGATTAGGCTTGTCTACTTTCTCACTCACCTTGTCTATGGAGAGCCTTTGTGAGCATGATCTTTATACAAATTTGGCTCCTTTATGTTCTTTCATTGTCCTTGAATATTCACCAAGTTCACTCATGCATTTGGGTATACACTATCATTGTTTGACCTTGACTTGATGAATTTTGATTTTGTTGATTAGTTTTGACCAAGTTCACTTAGGTTTAATCCTAAGTTTAGGTTAACTTTAAATAATCTCATCTAATATGAAAGACATCTTAAGATTAATGTAGTTGGATTACCACCACATAGCACATGTTAAACCATTCCTTCCCATCAC
The DNA here is from genome assembly GCA_021442155.1 of Cymbidium sinense. Taxonomy (NCBI): domain Eukaryota; kingdom Viridiplantae; phylum Streptophyta; class Magnoliopsida; order Asparagales; family Orchidaceae; genus Cymbidium; species Cymbidium sinense. The sequence goes on from CM038220.1 coordinate 135,688,989, forward strand.
TTATGACATATATATGATTTAATCCTTAACATACCTATACATACAACAAAAGTTTTGGCACACTTAAATGATGGATGAATGCACATAGTTGGAATTTATAGTTTGATTGAATTATTTATACTTATAAATTAAAGCTCCACCCAAATTCTAATACCAAAATACATAGGAATGAAATCAAATAAGTAATGCATTTGTTAACTAGGGAGGTAATCAAATGACCTCTATGGCTACTTAATGCCTATTCACGGGCCCAAACTATACACTTATTAACATTCAAACTTATGTAAATTCATATACATGAATAAAGGAAGGAAACTTTATACCCACATACTATATTTTTAGTGACTTAGGTAATTATGAATGCATGTATTTTTGAAAGAAAGAGAGAGTTCTCATTATTTAATCACATACACATTCACTTGTATAAAAGATGTAGGGAAGTACGTGATGTTGTTTAAACCAGGGAAGTGAGATAATCAAATGACCTCTTTAGGGATACTTAAAGTCTCGTATTTCTGGGATGTCTAGACTATATACTTAATATCTTAAATACATATGAATGTATACACAATTACATGAATAAAAATAATGCAAAAGATTGTGTTTTATTTCGTTGAATTACTTATACATATAATTTAAAGCTCTATCCAAATTCTAATATAAACATACATAGAAATGAAATTAAATAAGTAGGTGTCTTTGTTAACCAGGGAAGTGAGATAATCAAACGACCTCCTTAGGGCTACTTAAAGCCTCATATTCCCAGGATATCCTTGGGGCTACTTACATAAATTTATATATGAATCATAAGAAAGAGAGCTTCATTTCATATATTTGAGCTATAAGCACATGCAAATCCTATATGTATTCATAACTATCATCACTCCATATATTATTATCAATTTATAAAGTTTAGAAAATAGATTTAAATTTATTACTGATAGTAGCCACGCCTATAATTAGGTTAAGTCAAAGCATATAAGCTTACATAAATAACTTTCATCTTATTTACTTAAATTTAAAATAATGAATACATGAGATCATATGACATATAACATTTAAAGTGATTAGAAAGGAATAATTAAACATAAACATATGGTTCTTTCAACCAAATTAATTCCTAAGAACAATCGCATCAAATAGAATTGTTAAAAGAAAACCAAAGCTTGTTATTGATTTTATTTTAGGTTTGAGTTGAATTTAGAGAGGAGAGGTTATTATTTGTTATTTTAATCCCATTCCCACATTAGTAAACTTAATTGATTTAAGGAAAGGTAATTAAGTAAATTTTATGAATTGATTAAGTTACACCATTAAACAAATCATTTAATTACCATTTCTATGTTTCTTTAATTTGATTAATCATTTAAGTATGAGGCACAAATGACAAGAACATGTAAAAAAATAAAATTGCAATTCTCTTAAGGACCTAATGCAATTGGCTCATAATTAAGGATTAATTAAATTAAAGAATCTAATTAAGTACTTTTTATAATTTTCCCACACTCATTGGCTAATCATAATTTCCATGGGGTATTTATATTATTAAACACCCTTAATTTTATTGTCAATTATCGATGTGATTTGCATTTCAATTTGATTTAATCTAACCACTTGATTAATTAGTTAATCACTTAATTAATCCCTACCCTAATTAACTCTTACAAAATGAAATGGATTTTAGGAAAGAGATTAGGAAGGAGGCCCTAACCCCCACTCTCTCATCCATTCACTATTAAATAGTGATTAATAGACTTTAATTAATTAATTCTTATTATTTTGAATGTTAATGGAATAGTCCATCACCGGAGATTAAGACCCATAACCAACCGACATAGCTTCACTTGGATGAGACGAAGCCCTGTTGAGGAGATGGTGCAATGCCTCTCTACTGATTGCTCTATGGACCAAACTCTATCGCAATGCTTACCAAAGTTAGGCTAGGGATTACTGATGAGAGAAAAGATTCATTTCACCACGAGCAAGTGAATGTGTGAAGTTAATTTGGGATTGGGATTTGGTAGAGTTGGATGGAGTAGAGCCTTGTCCTATTTCGGCGTGCTCTGTCATTGTCACCGGTGAAAGTTCTAGGGATTTGGAAACGGCTCTAGGAATACGCCTCTTGGCTCAGCCGAATGATGATTTGAATCGAAATGAGGGGTATACCCATTCCTTCCTTGGATTGGACGGCTTTGATCTATTTGTCTTTTAGAGGTTGTTTGGTCATCCAAGGTGGCCGGTGGCGTGGAATCATCTAAGGTGGCTCTGGTTGGTCAAGTGAGGAGGAGTGACTTCCATGGGAGGAGATGGTTGTCCTTGGGTTATCAAATATTTCAATAGGGGAGAGGTGAATTCATCTCATGGCTGGCCCAACTACCCTTAGGTTAGCCATTGTCCCACGCCTAGGTGGAGGTCTAGGAGGCTGCCAAGTGGATGGGGAGTGGATTTGACCATTCAAATGGGGTATTTGTCTCATATGGTGGCCCAAACCCATTGGGTTTTGGGTTAATTCAGGTTGAGTTTGATTTGGGTTGACCCAAGATGAGCCAAGGATGGATCATGACAAGTTTCATTGGGTTTAGGCTTAGTTTGAGTGGGTTTAGCTCAATTTGACCCATGTAGGCCAAATTGGGTTGGGTCAAGTTCATCGATTGGTCAAATTGGGTCAAACCAAGATATGGGTCAAGTTCAAATGAGTATTTAGAATATTTTAGTGCAATTAATTTGGTTCAATTTGACTTGGATTTGAATTTGACCCATTTGAGTTCAAATGGGTCAAGTTGACTAATTTGGCCAAATTGGTCAAATTGGCAGTTAGGCATTGGTTCATGTTCAATTGGTCAATTGAAGATGATTGTAGATTTTGGTTTGAATTAATTTAGATTTAGGAATGATTTAGGCCAAATTGACTCTTCAGGTCTATTTGGGCTAAGTGGGTCAATTGGGCTCAATTGGTCAAATTGGGTCCAATCAAAGCTTTGATTATGTTTAATAGTCAATTTGGAATGAACTTGAGCCATTGTTTGCAATCTTTGGGTTAGATTTGATTTGATTCAATTTGAATTTTTCGTCAAATTGGGTCAACTTGGGTCGAAGGGCTAATTGGGTTTCAATTGATGATCAAGTCATATTCAAGGAATGATTTTAGGTTGGTATGAATCATTGGCTTAAATTAATTTGGCTTAGGATGAGATTTAGCTACTTTGGTTCATGTAGGTTAAATGAATTGATTTGGTCAAATAGCTAAGTTGACTTGGTTTGACCTTGATGATAGTTGATCAATTAAGGATGATCAACAATCATCATGGGAGGTTTTGAATGGTTTGATTCAATCCAATTTGGGTTGGATTGAGATTTGGTTCAAATAGGTCACTTTGGGTCAAGTGAGCCTAGATAAGTCGATTGGCTTGATTGATTTAAATTGATTGTAGCCATCCAAGATGATCAACAATCAACTTGGAGAAGAGGGAGGGTCCCAACCAATTTGGGACTAGAGTTTGGCTCAATTTGGTTAAATTGGTCACTTTGGGTCGTGGACCAATTGGGCTAATTGAGTTGGATTTTGAATTAAGTTTGATGAGTTTAGATATTGATTATGGATTGGCTTACTTTGGTTGTAATTGATTTGGAGTCATTTGGGTTTGAATATTTGAGCTCAAACGGTTAGGTTAGGTTTGATTGGATTGATTTTGGCTTAGTTGATTTGATTGTAGATTTGATTTGGTTTGGAATGATAATTAAAGGATTGATTGATCTATGAGAAAAACCAATTGAATTTGATTTGGATTGAAGGAAGTTTTGGCTAAATCCATAGGGTTAAATCATAAGGCTTTAGAAATGTTTGGTTTGATTTTACTTGATTGGATTTGATTGTAGATAGATTGATTGAAGGGTTGAATTGATTTTGAGAAAACCATTTGAGTTTGGTTTGGATTGAAAGAATTTTGGCTAAGTCCATAAGATTAAATCATATGGCTTAGGAAGGGTTGATTTGATTTGAGAATTCAATTGGGATTTAGTCATGTGGATTTGAGATTGATTGAATTTGATGAATCGGTTCTGAGATTTACTTGGAGCTAAGAGGCAGCCACTATAAGTGTGGAGTTCTTAGTGTCTACAGGGATGAAGATTGAATCCTCACTCCAAAGTGAGGTCAACAAATAGTTGTATGCAAATGATGTAATTTTTAACTTCATTATAATAGTCCATTTTTTATTAAGCATAATCCCTATATAAAATAATAATAATATAATAAATAGTACCCTAACATTCAGTCTATAAATAAGCAATCATAATATCTAGTGTAAAATAATAGACAATAATATAAGAAAATTATTACATCACAAATAAATATCCTTCCTAAGCTAAGTCTAGAGTTAGTAACCTAATAGTCTAATGTGTGTGAAGTGGCAAATGTGGTGAGGCTATACTAGGCTTTTAAAGGTTTAAATTTTGATTTAAGTTTAGGGTTTAATTTATTTTACCATTGGATGATTTTAGTTTTGTTTGTTTGCATGATTTTGAGATGAATTTGAAGTTTTAATTATGTTCATGTTAAGATTATACTTAAAATTTTAAAAGTTATGAAGATAGTAGGCTCCACTTGAGGTAGAGGCCACTCTCCAACACCCCAATCCTAGTAGGATAAGCATTTCACCAAAAGAAGAAGAACCTTCCTAAAGTTCTAATTGAGATGATTTTATAAATTTTAAACATTTAAGATAATTAGCCTAATTAAAACTTAATTAAACTAGATTACATAATTAGTTATTTTAACTAAATTTAAATGGTTTAATTAATTTTTTAACTTTGCTTATTAAATGATTTCAAATTTAATTAATTAATTTTATAATTTATTTTTGATTTAAAGGTTGATTATTAACTAACTTTGATCATTATTTACGCCTAAGCCTTAATTATTAATCATAGGCTAATGCAAACTCTTCAAGAAAATTATTAGAGGTATAAAATAATCTAAAATATATTTTTTTTGAAAGTTTCATTATGATTAGATGTATATTTTAAGATTAATTTCATTAATTAAGATTTTATTACTCCCTTGATTAGTCCTAATCACTTGATAAAGTTTAGAGCTTTTATCTTTTATGAGATTCTCCTCTAAATGCTAAATTCAAATAAGATTCATTTATAATTTTTGGATTTTAATTTATTATAATTTTGAACTTTCTTTAAATATTTTAATGAAATTAATTAGTTTTAAGTTAATTTTAGTTTGGATTTAAATAAAAAATACATTTTAAAAAATTCTCTTAATTCTAACCATACACAATTCATCTCAAGCTAAATCAACCAATGCATGTTAGCTTAGGTGAAAATAAGGGATTAATGGCCAGTGCAAAATCGAAACATATATATAAATAGGTTATTTAATTATTAATTAATTATAAAAATTTATATATTTATAATTGATTTAATTAATAGCTAGAAATATATTATATATACATATCCACTTATATATATTGTTTTGTTCACAACAAAAGTAAAATTTAATAAAACACATATAATGATTTTTGGTGGTATGAAAAATTAAGTATATTTTTAAATGTGAAATTCAATTTATCGTTTGGTGTATTTGGGTATTACATTAAGCACTCAACCACTTACCATAGCCCCAAGAAGAGTCCTTGAACTCCTCAACCTTCCATTCCCACGGTAACCATAGCTTCCATTAAAGCCTAGCTCAACCAAACACCATTCTCTAGGATTCTCATGATGTTTGAAGCAAATGTGTGAATGGCTAGGATTCAACTATAGAAAATCTTTGCATTTCTTCTTTAAATCCTTTTCAATGTGTCGCATTCCAAAATTGAGCTTGGATAGCTCGAATAAAGCGATAAATTAGGAACGTTATCTATCTCTTACTAGAGGAAGGAGGCAAATCACACACTGTTCATTTTATTTGATTAGAATAGATGATCGTGATTTTGTTGTTCGGTAGAACTTGATTAATCCCTTTAGAAACTGCTAGTTAATTATGAGTCATTAAATCAAAGATCGGATAGCCCGAGATGATTCTGCATGCATCACTTTTATGTATACTCTATGTATGCTAAAAATAGAGCTATAAATGAATTGAAATAGCTCAAAACTTTAGAAGGTCATAAGTAAATGTAAAAAAGACCTGTAAATACTCTCTAAAGTCAAAAAATGAGTAGAATTAAGAAAACATAAAAGCCCTATATTTTATGGATAATTTAAGAATAATTAGAATTTAATTAGAAATAATATTTTCAAAATTAATCCCAAAATATACTCATCTAAATAACTTGAAATTTAATTTTTTTTTTTTTTTAGGATGTTCTCTACCTACAGTAAAAATTTCATGGGATTTAAGTGTGTAGATCTTAAGTTATAAAATTTTGAACCCCTAATGTTCAAACCAACTTAATAATTGATTATAAAGTCATAAAAATCACCAAAATTCATATTGGTGTTTAAACATACTACTTTATCTGAAGGAAACCTAACCCCTATGCCTTTGATTTAATCATAAAATCGCTAAAATTAAGATTAACTGATTCTTAATTAATTAATTTAATCTTTTGAAAATTTAAAAATTCATAATAAATAATACGAAACTCCAAAAATTACAGAAAATATCTCTTGGTGCATATTTAATAAAGGAGGATTCAATGAAATCATAAGCCTTAATTTGTGTTGGATATTTTAGTAGAAATTTGCCCATCATTGAAATTATAATTAATGAGAATAATCATAAAATACAAGTTTTGAATTTTTGAACGTTGTGATTTTTCTCAAAATTTTTGGAGTTGTATTTTATGAGTTATTAAACTATTAATGTTACTATGAAAATAACTTAATTAATTTAAAATTATAAAGATCATAAAATTGCACATTAATACTCTAAACCATTTAATAAATAAATAGAATTTTAATTTAAATGTTAAGCACCTTTATTATCATTTAGTTCATTAATCATCTTAATTAGGCGTAATTATACACAATAATTAATTAGTCTACCATTTAAAAAAATTATAAGTAATTTAAATTAAGTCCAAATGATTTGAAAATTTTATGGAATGTTCTAGAGGCCAATAGAAACTCTTGAGAGTATTTCCATAAAATTTTGAATTAAGATAATAGATATTTTTAAAATCATATTTACATAATCATTTAAATTAAATTTAAAATCTCTAAAATTAAAAAAATAGTCAAAATAATCATATAAATCATCCAATGTGTTCCCCATGCTATCCAATGTCAGAGAAAACACTTTGGGGTCTTTATTAAATTATGGTTAATATTAATTTTATTTTCAATAAGTAATTTCAAAAAATTTTCCCAATTATTATGGAATTTTTATGTGGTCTCTCTTGAAAATAATTCAATGAGATTTTGGACTAATTAACTTAGTCGAAACTAATTTTAAATGAATACTTATTTATATTAATGTCCATTTTCATTAATTGCCACTTTATTTAGAAAATTTATAATAAATAAAATTAAATTAAAAAAATCATCAAATTTTTTACTATAAATCTGCATTAATAATGAAAGCTTAGATAAAATAAAATCAGCTTATTTTGAATATTAAATTATTTTTAATAATTAAAACTTAAATAATTAAAACAAGTCATAAAAATTAGATTGAACTCCAAATGATATGAAATTTTTATGGGATGGTTGGGACCACATTTCCAATACTCTTGTAAAGTATCATGATTTTATAAAAGATATTTTAATTTAAATATTCTTAGATCATAAAAACTAAATTAATTCAAAATATTTTCAAAGTATTATGAAATATTTCTCTAAAGTTCCCTAACTCTAGAGAATATTTTTATAATTTTGATATTAATTTGGGGATTCTCTTTCTTATTTAAGAAAATAAATAATATTAAGGTATTAATAATTCAAAATTAAACTAAAAATACTATGAAATGTTCATTAAAGTGTCCTTCTAATCATAGGATAGATTTATAAAATTCATAAATTCATTCAAAACCCATAACTTATTTGACAATTAAAACCAAGTGTAATTAAACTTAAACTTATCACAACTAAAATTTATTTTGCATCATTAATCACTTAAACCTTAATCAAATAGTAATAAATTGAATCTCATTCTTAAATTCAAGTTTAAACATGAAGACCTAGAATTTACTCATTACGCAAGCATTTACTCACTACACAAGCATTACACACATCGGATTATTAATCACTGATCTTAAACTTAGGTCAAGGAGGTGTTTGGTTGTTATGCACTAATTTTCTTTTATAATGTAATATTTTAGACTATATGTTAGGATTTATTTTCTCATAAATTGGATGTTATGACATTCTTCATTTAAAACTAATCATGCTTTCTCCAAGGAACCATGCTTTAAAAAGGTTGTTATAATAATTTTAAAGTTACATATTTGTTTGTAGGTGCATGCTTCTTAAGCATGACTCATTAGGACAAAGGGGATTAATTCTAGTCCTAAGCCTAATGTTTGAATTATAACTACTTTGTTGTATATTTATTTTCTCTGCTAGCCTCTCCTTTGCAGAATTTAAGAATTTTTTTTAATTTTAAATATAATTAATAATGAGAATTAGAACCATGAGGTTTAAGATGGTTAGAAGGCATGGACCTAAGAGGCCTATAAAGCCTAAAGCATTTATACCAAGAAGATGAAGAAATAATAACATTCAAAGGCTACTCTTTATACAATTATAAGCTAGATTATACAAGGCCAGAGCTTAGTTACCCAATTTTCTTTTCTTCTAGGGTGTATAGCGGAACCTAACCACATCAACTTACTTGTATTAACTTAAATTATTTGATCTTTTGTTAACTTTGTATTGCACTTTACAATTGCATGTTTTTTCGATCCTAACTAAATCCTATGCATAAATGTTAAAATCCATTAGAAAAGTCCTAGATTGAAAAACCAAAAACATATTATCTTTCTCCTGGAATTGGACCTTTCACCTATTACACATAAAGAGACATCTATCCATTGAGGATGATTGCTCTTCTTGGAGAAATTTACCTTCTAAACTCTTACATAACTGTTAACCAACTCTTGTATACATGCATGTAGGCAATATCTACATACCCTAACCTTAAAATAAATTTGGTATCTAAAATATTTAAAACTTAAAAATTACTACATTAGCTAGAAATATTTCATACTAATCATGATCTTAGATTTAGAGAGTTTAGATTCTTAGATTTTTTTAAAATTAATAACAACTTGCATTTCATAAGATTGGCCACATAGTTTTGGTAGGAGGCATTAATTGAAAGCTTATTTAGATGAGCAATAAGTTTAGAAGAGTCAAGATGGGCTCATATTGTTTGGAAAGGAACTAATAAATTCCAATTTTCTCTCATTAGATTAAGTCGAGCTTCTATCTTGAACTAGAATCACTTTTGTTTTAGGGATTGGATGGTATGTTTCTTATTTATTATGAGAATAAGTCCTCACATCTTAGACATTTTATAGTCTTGTGCCATTGAAATATAAGTTTTAGCATTCTAATAAAATATCAACTCAAAATAAAGCTCAACCATAAAATAAGTTAGAATGCTTACTAGCCTCAGTATCAAAGCATTTCCTTCTTATTCCCATTTAAAATTTGAAAAAAAAAATATTATACTCGATCTATCCTATTTGACTTCTATATTTAGTAGTACAACAACAACAACAAGCCTTTATCCTACTAAGTGCTACATGAATCCTTCATCTCCATTGTGTTCTATTAAGTGTCAAATTCTCATTTAATTCAAGTATACTAAAGTCAATTTTTATACACCTTAACCAAGTCTTTTTAGGTCTACCTCTACCCTTCTTAACATAAGGCAAATCTAATGCATCTACTGTCCTAACCTGTCATCGGATGGTTGACGCCAAACCATCTAAGGCGACTCTCTAATCTTATCTACCTGGAGCTACTCCAACTTTTTCCCGAACATACTCATTTTAGATTTTATCTCTAAGAGTAAAGCCACTCATCCACAGCATCCTCATCTCAATTACACTTAGTCTTATGCTCGTTTATTGGCCAACATCTCACCATAAATCATTGCGGTCTTGCCACCATCTTATAAAATTTTTCCTTAAGTTTAAGCGGTACTTTTCTATCACACACAATAGTGGATGCATTCCTCCACTTCAATCCAACTTTAATTCTAATAACATCTCCATCTATTTCACCATCATTTTGAACAATAGAGCCTAAATATCAAAATAGCTCACTCTTTTAATGACTTTTATATTTAGTAGTCTTTACTCAAAATTTAAAATCTATAGAGATAATAGCTTACTACTTTAATCAAGAATTTTTTTAAGAGATTACATCTTCTTGAATGTAATTAACTATTGTTATTTGCCCTTGTAGAAAACTTACAACCCAAGTAACCCTTGTCTTACTTTATGTTTGTAAGGCATGGGGAAAATTCTTCGATCGCATAGACCCATCATCTTTAAGAGTCTTTATTAAGTGATTTAATTTATCATAGGGTAATATTTCAATCTTTCAAGATAGTATCCTTAATATCATTTTCACCACATAAATAAAACCCCAAGATCTACATGGTGTTCTCACATTTTAATCACCACACATGCATGAATCTTAACCTCCAAAAATGTGTTAATTTAATTTATCTTATAATAAAATAAAATATGATCATGCAAGGAAGGTTTATGTGTGGATTGTTCTTTGGGTAGTGAACCTTTAAGAAAATCTTATTCCATTGTATAAATTTGATCTACTTTGAAATGTTAAGCCAAATAAAGAGCTGAGATTATAATATCAATTATGGAGTAACTATAACACCAATGATAGGTGAAATGGGGTAATTTTACAAATTATCATAAACTGATAATTAATTTTAATATTAGTAGAAAATCATTTTAGGTTACAATAGTAATTATTAAAGATATCACAATAACAAAAATAATAATAATAAGTGCAAGAAAAGCAAAAAAAAACTATCACACAAATTTTCACTGATTTGGCTAAACCTAAAAATGGCTTACATCCATGACTAGCCACCTCGATTAGGATTTCACTTACCCATAAATCTTGGTTATAACCTTATACTCTCTTACAGTAAGCTAGATACAACCCCAACAATAGCAATACTCTTCTACAATAAGGGAGTATAGCCCTTAACTAAAAATATTATGCAAAAAGAAAATAGAAATCTCTTCTAATTTTTAATAATATTCATGGAATATTTTTTTAAAAATATTAGTACACCTTTTGACTAAATTGAGTCGACAGTCTATGAAGTTTGTGAAATTTTGATTTATGTTATTATAGTTTTCAGAACAAATAAAGAATTACTTAGTTTTATCTTTTATTTTTACCATTCATTCAAACATTGATGGTTTAAGATCTATAGTGATGATGTATGTCAAGATTAAGAATATATTCCAATGTAATATAATAAAGTGGTAACATATGATTCTTGCAAAAAAATTATCTTATGCATGTCTTAGAGTTGGAAGAAATTATTTTTAACATTAAAAATATAGATGGTCATCTTTATGATATTTGTTTTGCGATTTTCATAGATGACAATGTTTAAGGATAAATTGACCCCAAAAATGTTGAATTTGACATGAAGTGATTTGTTGAATTAATAAAACTATGGTTTCTAAATTAAGTAAGAATCAAGTAAAGGTAATGTGGTTATAAGCAATTATAAAGTAAAGAATCTTCAACTTATGTAGATTAGATTGTCACTTAAAAGTGAAAAATAATTATTGAGATAAAACAACTTTAGCTTGAGATATTACCTTCAGGCAACCCCACCATGTCACATGGATGATTATTCAAATACTAATATTACGTCAAATTCATGCAATTATGAAGGACATTAAATTAATACAATTTATAAATCAAGTTTACAAGATAATAAAACTTGAGATATAAGTAAATAAATAGGTATATGTGGTGTTTTAATTTGAAGTCGTAGAGACACCATGCAGATCTTAGAGGTACTTATTGAAATAATCGAGTACAACATCTAAGGGATAATGTACCATCTCGAAAGATAGAAACACCACCTACAATGGACTCAATTATCAAATAAAGACTCCTAAGATAGATATGTCTATATATATACCAGAGATCTTTCTCTACTTTACATGGATAGGTAAAGAGAGGTTTATTTTAAATCGGGTTCTTTAGTTCTCTATGGAAGCAAGCTTTTATAGTTAATTGCATCCTAAAAAATTAGAATTCCTTAAGAACACATTAAATTAGTCAAAGATAGATAATCAAAGAATTTATTACTTTTGAAATCAAACAAGAAAAGTTCAAATAGGAAGACTTATTTATGGATTCCACGAAACATAAGTAGGGAGTACTATGAAGCATAGTGGATGCTTCTACCTATGATGGGGCTTTATATTTTGAAAGAGAGGATTTTTTTTTTATTTGAGTTGAAAATTTATTAGAAAGTTTGGACTCACATTCCAACAACACAAAATTATGGAAATACCTAAGAGGTAGAGATTTATACTCGTAGTAAGAGAGAAACAAGCCACATCATAACCTAGATCTAGAGAGCTCTATTACAAGCTAGAGCTCAATTTCTACCTGGGAATGGGATATGATGGATCACTTCCACGAAAGAAAATGAATGTATCTCAACTCTTCTGGATTACAATCACCTAGAATGGCCACCAGCTAACACCTCATACAATTTTAAAATCATGCGAACCAATCATATGTAAATACAAAATAGCTAGGTTATTATTAATTAAGAAAGAATCTAAAGTCTTAAACTAACTCACTAAGAGGCTAGATCATGATTGATATGAAAATATGACTTAGGCTAATGCAAAATTTATAAATTTTAAACTATTTTGACACATTAATTTGGACCAAGACTTGGGATAATTATGCCTAAATGCATGATAAAATTGAGTGGGTTAAATCAGAAGAAGAGTGTTCTCCACTACAAGATATTGCTCACAGGTCAAACATGTCCCCTATCATGCAAGAGTGGAGATCCTCTATTTTCAAGAGTGAAATAATATGATATGCATAGTGTGATAACATATAACATTCAGCTAAGAGGTTGCTAAATCTTTTATTTATCTTGATTAAGAACTTATGCTTTAAGATGAGGTTATGAGTTGATTTGATTTTAGTTATGAGTTATTAATATGAAAACTTTTAAAAAAATGTATTCTAGATTTACCATATCCACATATACATACACACTTTAAGAAACCTATGAAAAATATAACATTTATATTGCATAATCTAAACATAAGAATCAAATATTTAAATTTTGTAAAAATAATATAAAGGTTGACAGTACTGTATACACTTTGAAAAAAGAGTTGGGTAGTGAGCTCTACCTTTATACAACCAATTATAATTAAATCTTACAAGTAAATGCTATGGGGTTTCCAATTCTTATTCTTCTTTCTTTTTTTGGATTATCTTGCTTCACACTTCCCAAGTCTTTGCCTTCTAGCCACTACTCATCCTAAACCCCATAACACTAATTCTAATCATATTACAAAAATTACATCTTTATAAAAAATAAAATTTAACTACACCTACAAAACATACGTTAGCTAAAATAAACATACAAATCAAGCAATTATATTTCACATATTTGGACTTAACACCCTGCACTTGGGTAACAAAACCCACCTGCACTAATTGGATTACACTTAGGGACATAAGCAGCACATGCAAGCAAAAGCATTTATATTTATTTATTATTACAACAACCCCTTAAGCACAATCCCCTACATAAAATATTATTAGGTTAATAATAACCTAACATCTTATATCGCACAAATAATTTTAGCATCCTAAAATATTACATCATAAAATATATCACCACAACATTTAACATAATACTAAAGATCGGTGACTTAGTATTCCAAAATGTGTAAGCATTAGTGTGGTATGTCTTGATTGTTTAAATTACCCATTGAGGATGGTTTCACTTTAAGTTAGTAGCTTGATTGAGCTTTAACTTATGCATTTTATTTTGTTCACTTCTCATTTATGATCTAATCACTATGAAGAAAAAAAAAAGAAATTTGATTCTTTCATCCCTAACCTAAGTTGATTTATAAAGGTAGATTATTATTACTTTAACCTTTGAGTCACCATCACATGAATGATACCCACTACTTCCTTTAATTATCAATAACATCCACACTCTTTTCTTCTTCTTTTTAATTTCTTTTAATATATATATATATATATATATATATATATATATATATATATATATATATATATATATATATATATATATATATATATATATATTGTACACTTAATGAATGTTGATGCATGATTTGATAGAAAAAGGGATTTTATCTCACATTTAAGCATATGCAAACATGTCTAAGGGATTTAAGCAAGTGCGTGCCATTTTTAAACCAGGGAAGTAAGATTATCTAAAACCTCATTGGGGTTACTTAAAGTCTCATGTTCTCGGGATGTCTAGACTATATACTTATCAATTCAAATACACATAACCATATACAAAAAAATATAGAAATAAAAATCATGAAAATATTGTGTATGAATATCTTTTACTTATGTAAAGTTTAATGGAAAAAAAAATGATTTTATTTTCTTTTCTAATGTATGCACACACATAAATGAAATTAAGCAAGTACATGTCGTTGTTAAACAAGAGAAGTGAGATTATCTAAGACCTCCTCGAGGTTGCTTAAAGCCTCATAATCTTGGGATGTCCAGACTATATACTTGCCAATTCAAATACATGAATGCATAAATATGAACATAAGAATAAAACCATCATTTGCCATCTTTTGATTACAAGTAAATAAACATTTCATTTTCCCATAATTAATTATTTATGATAAACATTGATTTAAGATTCATAATTAACATATAGTTTCAAAATAGTTTGAGATTTACTAATGATAAAAGCCACATAATATGAGAGAACATTTGTTCAACTCATGCAATTTAAATGCAATCATATTCTTTTAATTTTAAGACATGAATGTATGAGCACATGACAAGCACATTTATGATAACTTGAAAGGAACTAAATGAGCATCATCACATCACATACTTAATTTCATTAGAAATTAAGGACAATCAAGTTAAATTAATATCTCTTAAATCTAATCAAAGTTTCTTCAATGTTTGAGTTTAAAATTCAAGTTGTTGAAAACCTAAAGAGGAGAAATAATGCTTAGAATTCACTCCATCTCATGTTGGTTATTTAAGATGTTAAAGGAAGTAAATTAGATGCATTTTATGGATTAATTAAGTTTAATATTAATTATATCAACTTAACCACCCTTCCAGCTTTTTAAATTAATTAATTACCTAAACATGAGCCTTCAATGATATGCTTTGGAAAAATAAAATTTGTAATGCACCTAAAGGGATCTAATGCAATTAAGCTCATGCTTAAGAATTAATTAAATTAAAAAAAAAAAAATTTAAGATAAATACTCTTATGATTTTCCCATACCAATAGAAAAATCAAAATTTTGTAATGATTTTATATTATTGTACACATAAAGTGATTAATGGGTTGCACTTGAGTAACTTAAATTGATTTCATTCACATTCCATTATTATTTTGTCTTAATTTATTCTTAATTATTAAGCATATTAATTAAATCCTCTAAGAATACATTTGAAAATAATTAGTGAGGGGTCCTAATTAATTCCTATGCTATCTCACTTTTCATTAATTAATTAACCTTAATTATGCAATTACTGAATTAATTTTAATAATTGTTAAATTATTTAAAGAGGGTAACTAGAATTGAAATTTCCTAAACTATATGACAAATAATTCCAAAAGAAATGAGAGGCAGGACATCCCATATAATCAACATAACAATTTAGAAATAACTAGCCAAGTAATTTGGTTTTAATTAAGGTAATTAACCTAAACTTCAAACTTTAATTAAACATTATATTAAATATCAATTAGGTGTTTTGTTTATTAAATTATCCTCTCTCCAAGCTTTTAAAATGGGATTATATGCATTTTATATGTATTTTTACATTTCTTTACAATTAGTTATAACTTTTGAAGTTGTGGCTACTTAAATAAATTTTTAAACCAAATTAAGTTATTTTAAATCATCGGTGCCATATGGACTAATGCGGCAATGCTTTCCATGGTGCCATGGAATTGGTTATTTAAAATGTCCGACATGACCGCGACTGATGGTGGATGAGGTTTCATCTAGTCCATATATCGATCCAATAGTTGAGATTAATCCGTGATTATGAAGGGATTAAATTGAGATTTCTAGCGTGATTATTCATTGTTCATTCTAATCACACACTAATGATCTGTCGTTAACATCGGAAGACGGACACCGTCTGCCTTCCGTTGCTCGATATATGCTCACCGGTGCTCATTTGATAGTGAAATCGAATCTAAAATGATCAAGAAAGAGATCTAAGGAGATCCTATGATGGAAATCACATAAAATCATATTTCATTTCAAAAATACCAACACCTAATGGCCAAATCTACAGTTGTTTAATTTTTACCTCGCCGGAGCTAGAGACCAGGGGTCCGTCGATAGACGTAGCTTCATCTTGAAGAGACAAAGCCCTGTTGAAAATATCTTGAGTTTCCTCCCCGTTGATCAATCTGTGGAACAAACACCACCGCGAAAGTTACTGGAGTTGGTCTAGGGATGTCTTCTAGTGGTTGAATCGATCGGGAATTGATTCATTTTCATTCGTTGGAGTGTGGTGAAGGTATGAGGAAAGCTAATTTGGTGAAGATTTAGTGAGGTTGGATGGATGGAGCTCTCGTGTGTAGGTCGAGCTTGGTCTGGGTGCATGGGAGATCGAGGGAAAGTTTAGGACTATGTGGAATGCTCTAGGGAACGTCTTTATTGAGTCTAAATGGATAGAGGGAAGTATACTTTGGTGTTTTAATTTAGAGTCGTGGGGACACCAGATCTTAGGGGTATGTATTAAAATGATCGGAGACATTAGGTATGATGTACCCTCGAAAGATAGAGACATCACCCTATGATAGACTCAATCACCTAATAAAGACTCTTAAAGTAGATAGGTCTTCGTATATACCAGAGATGTTTCCCTTACTTTACATGGATAAAGTAAAGTAGGGTTTATTTTAAACCATGTTCTTCTCTACATTGGAAGATAGAGACATCACCCATGATAGACTCAATCACAACAAGGACTCTTAAAGTAGATAGTCTTCATATATACCAGAGATATTTCCCTACTTTATGGATAAAGTAAAGTAGGGTTTATTTTAGGACATATTCTTTATTTGTCTATGGGGACAATAGTTAAGTTAATTACATCCTAGAAATGAAAGTTTCTTAAAAATACCCTCAATTAAAGTAGTTAATAAATGTCTTCAAAGAAAAGCTAGACTATCAAAGAATAAGTTATTATTATAAATCAAATGAGATTGTTCGAATAGAAAGATTTCTTCACAAATTTCAAAGGAGAATAAGTAGGAAGCATTCAAAATACTAGGAAGCCTAGTGGATGCCTCAATCTACCCTATAATGAGGCTTTATATTTTTGAAAGAGAGAATTTATTTTTAATTGAGTTGAAATTTTAGAAGGTTATGACTCACATTCCAACAACACAAGATTGTGAAAATGCTTAAGTGAGGGTATACTAGTAGAAAGAGAAACAAGCCACCTAACTTAGATCTAGAGTGTTTTAGCATAAAGCTAAGAGCTAGACCTAATTCTACTAGAGGAAAATGAGATATATTGGTCTACCTCCACAAGAGAGAGTGAATACATCCCGACTCTTCTAAATTTACAGCCACCTGGAGACCGCCTAACACATCCTATGATTTTAAGATCATGTGGGTCATATGTAAATGCAAGATATATTATTATCAATTAAGAAAGAAGCAAGAATCCTAGACTCACTATAGAAGACTAGATAATATTTAGTATGCAAAATATGATTTAATCTAATGTTAAAATTTATAAGTTTTGAGAGATCATTTGATACATTTATTTTGGACCAAGCCTTGGGATAATTATACTTACATGTATGAAAATTGAGTTAGGGACTAAATCGAGAAAGAAGGTGTTCTCTACTACAAGGATAGCTCTCAAAGGTCAAACATGTCCCATATCGCAAGAGTAGAGATCCTCTCTATTCAAGAGTAAAATAATATGACATGCATATTGTTATAGCATACAACCATTCAGCTAAAGGGTTGTTAATTATTTTATTATTTTGATTAAAATCCTAGGCTTTAAGATGATGTTATGAATTAATTAGAATTTAGTTAAAGTTATTAATGAAGATAGAAAATTTAATATTATCCTAAAGAACCTACGACATCTAGGCTACACATCAAATCATCACGCTTTAAGAAACCTATGAAGAGCATACATTTTATTGCATGACAATCTAAATACAACAACCAAGCATTTGAATTTTGTAAAAGAATAAAAGGTCGATGTCTTTCACCACCATACACTATGAAAAGAGAAAAAGTTTGGTAAGCTCACCTTTATACAACTCAAATTATAACTAAATAAATATTAGAATTGAAATAAATATTATAGGGTCTTCAACTCTTGTTATTATTTCCTTCTTTGGATCCGTTTACTCCAAGCTTCACAAGGCCTCCCAAGTCTTTGCCTTCTAGCCACTACTCATCCTAAACCCCATAGCACTAATCCTAATCTTATTACAAAAATTACATCTTTATAAAAAATAAAATCTAACTACACTTGTAAAACATATGTTAGCTAAACAAACATACAAGCCAAGCTTATATATATTCCATATATGTGGACATAAACCCGCTATAAACCAAGCTCACCGCCTTAATTGGATCATGGGGCATAAACAACACCTACAAGCAAGAACATTTATATTCTAGTATTATGGCGCACCTCAAGCACAATTCCTCTACATAAAACATCATCGCTAATAATGACCTAACATCCACGCACAAACAATCCTACCATCTAGTCTAAAATATTACACCACAAAATAAAATATATCACCACAACATACACCATTCTAAGTTAATACTAAGGTCGAGGGGATTTTAATATGTGTGTGGCTTAGTGTGGCATGTCTTGATTAAGCTTTAGAATTATGATTGTCTAAAGTGATTATTTAAATTACTCATTAAAATGATTTCACTTTAAGTCTTTTTAGTAACTTGATTGGATTTTAACTTATGTGTTTTTTTTCACTATTTAATTAAGATTTAATCATTATAAAGAGAAGAATGATGCTTAACCCTTTCATCCCTAGCTTAAGTTGTTTTTTAAAGATAGATCATTATGGTTTTAATTCACCTAATGAACTTATAACTTTATTTAAGTTTAGATTAGTCTTAATGAATCTTATTCAAATATGAAAGACATCTTGAGATCAATGAAATTAAGTCACTATCACATGAATAATACTCCACTACTTCTTTTCATTATCAATAACCACATTCTTTTCTTTTTAGTTTCTTTAATATTTGATTTAGTATATATACATGCAATGTACCTATATTTTTGCACACTTAATGAATGTTGATGCATGAATTTAATAGAAAAAGAGATTTGATCTCATATTTATGCATGTGAAAACATGTATAAAGAATTTAAGCAAGTATGTGTCATTGTTAAACCAAGAAAGTGAGATTATCTAATACCACTTTTGGGGTACTTAAAGCTTCGTGTTTTCGAATTATTGAGACTATATATTTGCCAATACAAATACACACAAGCACATACATAAGCATAGAAACAAAATCATGCAAAGGTTATGTATAAAAATCCTTTATTTATGTAAAGTTTAATGCCATAAAGAAAGGAGTTTTACTTTATATTCTGACACATGCCTACACTTAAATGAAATTAAGCAAGTGCATTCCATTGTTAAACTAGGGAAGTGAGATTATCTAAGACCTCCTTAGGGTTACTTAAAGCCTCGTGTTCCTGGGATGGCCAGAATATATACTTGCTAATTCAAATGCATGTAAACATATACATAGACATAAAAATAAACAATCAATTGCCATTTTTTAATTACAAATAAATGAGCATTTCATTAAGTATTTATAATAAGAATTGATTTAAATTTCAAATAATTTGATTCATAATTAACTTATAGTTTCAAAATAGTTTGAGAGATTTTTTAGTGATAATAGTCACACCATATAATAGCATTTATCCAACTTATGTAATTTGAATATAAACATATTCCTTTATTTATTTATTTTAAACATGAATACATGAAGCAAATGACATATACATTTATGATAATTGAAAGGAAATAATTAAATATCGCCACATAATATACTTGATTTCATTAAACCCTAAGGACAATCAAGTTGAATAAACATCCATTAAGCAACCAAAGCTCCTTTAAGGTCTAATTTTAATGTTCAAGTTATTAAAACTCAAAGAGGAGAAATGACACTTATGATTCTCCATCCCATATTGGTTATTTATTATATTAAAGAAAAGAAATTAAATATATTTTATGAATTTGATTAAGTTCCATCTATTAATTTCATCAATTTGATTCCCAAGCTTCTTTAACTTAATTAACAACTTAATCACGAGCCTTAAATAATATGCTTTGGGAAAATAAAATCAACAATGCACCTAAAGAGATCTAATGGAATTAGGCTCATGGTTAAGAGTTAATTCAATTAAAGAAGGAAAGTATTTAAGCTAAATACTCTTATGATTTTCCCTTTCTAATGAGGAAATCATAATTGTTTAATGACTTTATGTTATTAAACACATAAAATGATTAATGGGTTGGCACTTGAATTATTTAAGTTGATTTCATTTGAATTTAATTATAATTTTTCTTGATTTATCTTTAATTATAAAACATGGTAATTAAATTCATTGAGGAAATACATTTGCAATTAGGAAAGGGTCTTAACTAATTCTCATGTTATCCTTATTATTTCATTGATTAATTATCCCTAATTACTTAATTTTAATTCATTGATTTAATAATTATTAAATCACTTAAAGGGGTAATTAGGATTAAAAATTTGGGATTTCCCAAATTACATGACAAAAAATTCTAAAAAAAAAAATATGGGAGGTAGATGACATCCAATAGAATCAACATGCCAAATTTGGATTAAGGTAATTATCCTAAGCTTCAAACCTTAATTAAGCATTGCATTATATATTACTTGGAGATTTTATTTTTATTAAATTCTCCTCTATAAGTTTTTCAAAATAGGTTTATTTGTATTTTCTTAGATTTTTCTATAATTAATTATGCTTTTTTGAACTTTTAGCTATTTAAATTGAATTTTAAGCCTAATTATTCATTTTAAACCATCGACCATGTGGATACGCACTTTCCATGGCGCCATGACATTGGCTATTTAAAATATCGATGTGGCGTGACTCAGCTTGTGGACACAGTTTTGTCCGGCCCCATCTCGATCCGATGACCAAGATTAATCCCAATGAAAAAAAATTAAATTATTTCTAGCATGATTAA
>CM038220.1:138403673-138513786 GCA_021442155.1 Cymbidium sinense
AGAAATTTTATGATGTGGCTTATATGGTTAGTGGATTCAAATTTTACACTAGTTTGTGGGCATTAGGAAGAAACATAAACAATAATAGAATATATGTTAAAGAGAACATTTATGTATAGGATGAAAAAGATTATTATAGAAATTTGTAAAATATTGTGTCTTTATAATATCTTGGGATGCATGAGCGAATTTTATTTATTTATAGTTATGATTGGTTTGACTCAATTTCAAATTAAGGTATAAGAGTACCTAAAATGTATAGAATAACTAAAAATTGAAGTAGGAAATATAAAAATTTAAATCATTTTATACTTACCTAATAAACATGTCAAGTATGTTATATGAGATATCTTGGTAGAATAAAAGATAAGATAGATGGATATATAATTATTAATGCTAAATCTAGAGGCAACATAAAATTAAAGAATATTATAGAAGTTACTTATTATGAAAATATTAGGATTTCTATAGTCAGCTCTTGATATTGAATAAATAATTAATTTAACTAATATGAATGCTACATATGAGTAGCACCGATTTTTATTAAGAAAACATTAATGAGAATGATGCAAAAAAATGATAAATATGAAAATGAAAAGATTTTGAGACAGCTAATGATGAGTTAGATGGAAAACATATTAACATGGTGTTAAAAATATTTTCTTATGTTTTATATTTTTAATAATTTTTAAATCTTGAAATGACATAAATTGATATTTTTCTATTTCTTGTAGATGGATCTAAAGATGGATATGATCCTTTCTAAAGATCATTCTTTCTAATCTTCAACAACAAGAAGAAGTTTACTATAGAATTGTGTGAGTAGAGTGTAGTGATTGGTATGACCTACACCACCATCAATTGTACTACTCTATTAGAGCCTAATTTAGTATATCACCCAATCTATGTTATTTTATCTATTCTCTTTATATCTATTATACCCATCACTCTCATCACCATATGCTAACCTAGCTTCTTATTAGCATCTAGCTTGTACATAATTGACTTACTGCCCTCAGCACAACATAGTTATCATGAAAGATTGTTGACTACCATGAAGTAGAGATATTCTAGTGGATTTGACTCAAGTGATTTATATATATATATATATATTGAGCCTAACGATGACAATTAAGCATCTAAATTGTTTCAAAGAAAGTTTAATGCTTTTAATATTTTTTTTATATATGTAGGTTCAATCTTTCAAAGTAGATAATTCATAAAGATATAATGAGAGTAAATTTGATGCTTCATATATATCATGGAAGAATATTGTGACAAAAATTTATGATATGTAGCTTCCATAGTTTGAGGTGTATATATATTGAATGCATAACTTTTTTTTATTGTATGAAAAAAAATTCACTTAGCTACCCCAAAATCATTATAAAATATTAAAAAAATGTTAAATGATGAAGGTCAACTCATCTGAGATATATATTCACAGACATTAATAAGTCTAGTGAGAGGCCTCTTGAGATTTGTGTATCTTGAGGAAGCATAGAGTATGTCCAAAAGAAAGTAATGAATAAACAAAATTAGGCTTCTAATTTTGGTTGCATGGGGAGCTCACTAGTTAATGATAGCACAAATTGCCATATTGAGTAAAGAAAAAAAAAAGAATTGTCCAATAAATATATATTTATCATATGATTTGATTGTTTAAATTATAACTTTCAAATAGATATTAAAAAAAAAGGTAGAGACCCTATGATGTTGGAGTTACACATACATACACACTTATGTTAATGCCAAAAAGCCTTTGTGAGTATTGGAAATTTTTAAAAGAAATTAAGTTATTAAAATATTTAAAAGTAATTATTAATAATTATGATCTTTCATAAGATGAATACGTACATTTGAGGGATATATAAAGTCAAATATCTTCTAAATGTGATGATTTTAATTTGTCATGACAAGTAGTAAGAGGTAAGAAGAAGGGGAGGATTAAGAGCTAGGCTCTAGTGTATGCTACCCAGTCCTCCCAAACATCTTACTTTGACTTAGAAAAAGTTATATTAAGGAGAAGGACAGAAGAAAGATGGTTGTATTTGTTAAAGACATAAATGCTTATATGATAGCAATACAGGTTAAGAAGGCAGCAGTATGATAACAATAAATTACGAAAAAGAGAAAACATGTAGCTAATGAGGAAGATGAGGAGGATGAGAAAATGAAGAAAGAAGAGTGAGTGTGAGTTTAAAATTATTAATTTATTTTTTCTTCTATTAGAATTGAATTACTTATACTATTTCATAATGATTTATAATAACTACCTTTTTATGTTATGATGAACTGTCTTTTCAATGATTCAAGGTCAATCTAGTGAGGATACGATGTAAACATTTCCTCATGTAAGAAAGAAGCAAATTTTTCTCAAAAGACAATCAAACTCTCTCAACAATGAACAACCTCACGATCATGTACCTTTCAGAATTAAATCTCATTGTCAGACTTCAAATCACCCCGAGACTTCCTCCATTCATTTAGTAATTGATGGCATATTTGATAAAAAACAAAAAAATGTTTGCAAACAATCATATGATAGTTTCTGGCATTTTACCTTTTTCCCTTTTATTAAATAATATATTTAATGAACTATGCTAAAAAATATTTAAGTTGGTTATTTTCCTTAATTTTGGGTTTTGGGCTTCAATTCCACTCAGTCCTGTTATGGCATATTTCTGAAAAAGAAGTCCCCAAAAATCCCATCAATTCTATTTTTTTCTCTATCCCTCTCTCTTCTCATTCATGGTTGCATATGTTTTCTTCAAAGAAAAGTGAACTTTGTCTCTTTCATCCTTGTCTCACAGGGTTAGGACCGTGATCTACGATATCCTATGTCATATGTTTTTTCTTTGACCTCCTATTTATAAGATGATCCAGGCATAATGCTATAAGAAATGCCACAACTTGACCTCATACAATAACATTTGATAAATACTTATCATAAAATGAGTGTATTCTTCAATCATAAATAATGTTTGTTTATATAAATATAAATAGACATGAAAGATAACTTCATATGAAGTTGTTGGCCAGCTTCATGATTTTCCTAGTTTCGTCAAATTGCTTTGATTGTTGTGCAAAGTTAGCTTTGAGGTTGAGTACTTTGGATGAGTTCAATCAATAGATGTAACATATAGATGATTTTTTTTAATCAACCCTAAGATCAAGAAACATTAGCTCAATGGCTTTGGTGAATTTTGCTAGATGACTTCAATGCGATGATGATTAGTCGATCTAACAATCTCCAGGTCTGCTCATTAAGGTCAATGAGAACTTTTTAACTTAGGAGTTTACTGTATTTAATGAGTAAACCAAATGCGAAAATTTAACTTTTGAGTATTTGGTATGGTAAAGTAAAATTGCAATGATTGAAGTGTATTTGAAATGTATAGATCATTTTTATTATTTGGAATTCTACCGATGAAGAATTCAAATAACGCCATAAAGTGTTTATCGTGCCGCCGCTACCGGCCGCCGCTTTAGCTATCGTCACCGGCGGTTGTCCCCTAGTGCCGGTGGCCGCCACCGCATTTGCGTTTCCACTGCCAGAGTAGTAGCCGCCCACCGCAAATGACACTCTACAATCTCAAAAATACTTTACATTATATTTATTTTATAAAAAAAAAAACTCATATATTTGTAAAGTTTTCAACCAAATAACCTTAAAATAATCCAAATATATTATAGTTCTTTTACACGGCATTCCTTTTACATTATATTCCTTTTTCAAGCAACCAAACAGCCTCTTAATCAAAGAGAAATTGGAAATATAAGATATGCTGGTAGTCAAGATGATAGAATAAATGATAATTTTAAACACATTAATAATGACTATTAATCTTTTCATATTAACATTTTGGTATGTAAATCCTTTTAGCATTTATTTTAGGTGTATTAATAAAATTGAATAAAACTTATAACATTGCTAGTATTTTAAAATATCGAACATCAAGGGAAGCCCCTTGTATTTTAGTAGGAATGTGAAGAACAACACAACATTAAAAGTAATCTGTCAGCACATACGTTACGTCAGTGGTATGCCTTGCCTAACTTGCCCCACCGCATCCGACTTATCTGATCATTGCTGGCCAATCAAAAAGTGTCATGGCCCACATAAGTCTTCTATTCCCCAGTGCTCACACTCGAGAGTTCCCCATCCACACGTATTCAATGAGCTCAGATTAATTTTAGTAGAAGGAGAATTGTATATCGATTAAACAGCTTTAAATTGGATTGTTTTTTTAAAGTAAGACGATATCACAATCTCATCTTTAAATCATTTACTCGTCAGCCTCTCTAATCCCTACAAGGCTCCTTGATTTACTTGGTAATTGAGGAGAGATAATTACTCCTCTTAAATTTTATAATTTCTCTTATATGAGATATCAAATTAGTTATTTGTCCTTCCTAAAATTAAGACTTATTCTATCTCTAATTGGGAGAATAAAGAGGACCTAGAAAACCAAGGCAAAAATATGTTAACTAGAATTTAAAATTAAGAAATTTTTTAAAATTGTATAAATTTTTTTCCTAAAGAAATTTTTATATAACAAAAATTAATAATTTTATTATTATATTAAGAATATCCTTTTCTAATTAGAATCATGATTATAAGATAAATTATTTAGAGTTTTGCCTAAAAAATGTTAAAAATCAGATGATAATTAATTTTTTTTTGAGACCGTTAAGCCATTTATGACAAATTCACGCACATTGCATGCTCGAACGCGGGTTGTGGTGATGGGAGAGAATCCCTCAATCATCCTATCACATAATTCAACACAAAATTAATTCAATAATTTTTATTTTTATACATTTTGCATTGAGATATGCTGATTAATTTTTTTTACTAGAAAATATATTATACTTTGATAGAAATCAATTGAAATTAAAATAAAGTTGTTTCTCAATAGAAATGTTAATCATTGATTGATGCTCTATAGCTTTTGGTGGTCAAAATTGATTTCATCTTCTCAGTCATCTAAGCTTATACTAAATTATCTATTCATCATCATTTGATTATTACTCTGATATCTTGTACTACATACTATTATTATAAGCATTCTAATATATTACAATAACATCATAAATTTTATTTTTATACATACAAAAGATTGTGTATATGTAGAAGAAGCATTATAATTTTTTTATTATTAATAAGGAAGCATATTATCACTCCTAAATAAAAGTTCTTGCCCAACAAATCATGCACCCTTAATTTTGTTATTAATAAAGATATTCATTTTGGTAAAAAAAAAACTTTTTTCTTTATTGATTAACACTTATTTATTTTGGATAATAATTTATATAGTAATAATTTAAGTTTATTATTTTCATCACACATGTTTTTTTGGTTATATATAATAATAATTTATTAAGCACTTAGAATTTAAAATTAGAATATTGACTGATAATAATGATGACATAACTTTAATTAAATATCATTAATATATTTTTTTCCATTGAAATGAATAAAAGCAATTAATACCATACTCATCTTAAGATAATACTATATTTTTAAAGAAAGATTTTATACCACACAATTCTTATGCATTTAGATATCTAACACCTAAATTTAGATATTTGTTTATCTAACACTTTCCTATGCTCTTAAAATGTGTATTTCAATTTTTAAGAAGTAGTGATGATAGTATTTTCCATGTGATATTGATTTTTATATGTAAAAAATTAAAGTTTAGGTGTGATATATAAATACATAAGAATTGAGTATGTCTGTAAGTCCCCATTTTGTAATTATATTTTTAAAATTTATTTTAATCTCAAGTGACTAATATTTTAAACTCAATAACTACCAAAAGAAAAGAAAACTACAGAGAACAATAGAAAATTATTCATAGCTCCTTATAAACAAAAGTAATTTAACATTGCTAGCATTGTGAGTCTAAATGAAAGGAGTTTGTTACACTATTAGCCATGATGGAGTAAGATTGAGCACCAAGTCCCACTATTAAATCTTTAAAAGCAATTTGTTGTAATTACGAGAATTATATTTGAACTTATTCTTATTATAGTATATTTATATATTTGCATTAGTTTTAGATCAAAAAAGTTTTGTTAAAACTTTATATTTTAGATTATATTTGTATTAAAATTATATTAATATTTATATATTTATAATTGAAATTTCTTAATTTAAAAAAATATTTAGTATACATATATCAATATTTATAGTTTACATATACATATATATTCCTTAGGGGTTAATATTAATATTAATTAAATTTATAAATTTATTTATTAGAGACTTAATACCATGTCAAGCCTTAATCAATTAAATTTCTTTTATGATAATTAGATCTTAATAACTAAATTTTGATATATATTTTTACTTTAGTATAAAATAAAATAAAATTACTATAAATTTTGCATAAAAATGAGTTATAACTAAATCTTTAAAAGTTAAATTATAAACTATAGTGAATTTAATATTATTTTTAAATCTAGTAACTGAAAGTAGACTTTTTACAAAATTTAATAGCTAAATGGGCCACCCTAAAAGTGATGCTAGTTTTGCTCTTAAATTTTAGATTGAAATACATTTCTAAATCATTTATATATATATATATATATATATATATATATATATATATATATATATATATATATATATATATATATATATATATATATATATATATATATATATATATATATGCTTAATTAATATTAAAATGTGATTAGAATTCTCATTTAAAATGAATTAGGCTCTGTGCAAGGTAGCTTCATGATGCTAGACTGATGGGAATTGTGAGTTAAAACTACTAATATATTACCTAGTGATTAGATGAATAGTGCCATGATGTCATAGCATAGACTTGGACCATAATATAGAGAGTAAGGTATTATTGCTTTCGATTATCTGATGAGGCTAAGACATAAACCCTTACTCTACCGCATCACGATTTCTAGCACGCAACAAAGATAATACCTAGGCACTGTATTTGCTACGTCGTGGTGCTACATTTCTTTCAAATTTCATTTCAAAGATAGTAACTTCAACGTTGTTGTTGCATAATTAGAGAACTTATGGCACTAGAAAGACACTGCCATGGTGCTAATGCCTCAAAGATTTTTTAGCTTGAAGATTGCAAGAAGAGCACTTAGGAGCTAGTGGATTAGCATTGTAGCACCAAATCGTCTCAATTTAGCAATAAGACAATAAGAAGAGTGCTTAAGTGTTGAAGTATCAGTGCCGAGGCACAAGAACATTGAAACCCAGCTTCGTGATATTATGGCTTGATAGATCAATTTCAAGCAGTTTCAACAGTTGGTTCGAAAAGTTGCTATTGTAGTTTAAGGGAGTTAATAAAGAGAATGTGAGAGATACTTAACTATAAATAGGGGATCATTTGCAAATGAAAAGAGTTTTTACAAGTGTGTGAGTGACATATTTGTTATTGAGTATACGGTCACTTGGTGAGTGAGACTGTAAGTGAAATGTGCTAGGGTGTTGTTCCATGTATTATTTGTAATTTTCATGTTGAAGATTAAAGAAGGAGAAAATCTAGTAGAAGGCGATTTAGAACGGGAGGCAAAAGACTAGGATTAAGAAGTTAAAGTACTCAAATCTCTTTTCTTACATTTTGATTATCTCAAATATTCTCTAATATTTATGACATGCTAATATTCTCTTCTTTATGTATAATGAATAACTAAATTATTAGTATTCTAGATTTGCAATTATCTTGTATTATTTTAAGTGATATTGTGATGTGAGTTTTAAGAAAATTATGTGTTTCAATGTTATTGTCATTCCACCTTTCTCAGAATTTTATTTACTTATGATCTAATCAATTACAATATTAAAACATGCGTGATCGATATAAAGATATCAGAAGAATCCTAATTGTTGCGTGATAGAAAACCGATTCTTTGTGAGTGAAAGTTTACGCTTTATTGTGAAATCCATCACACACAAGTATATTTAAAGTGAACAAAGAAAACTCGAATTTTTACGTGAAAATCTGAAAGAGGGAAAAACCACGGGGCTAACTTTAGGTAAAATCTTCCATATGTATCATTTGAGTACAAAATCTTCCCAATAACGGGATTACGATTGCATATGAGAAGGGGAACAACTATGTAGTCACATTCGGTGATAACGATTCTTGAGTGGTAGAGATGATGGTGAGCAATGAGGACATCGGCCGGCGATGAAGGTCATCATGATGGAGCCGACAGATTGATATTGAGGATCGTGGCGGTGACGGCGGTGGTAGTTGGCGTCAGTGGTGGCGAGGATTGCTGGAGAATCTTCAAGCTTTAGAGCTCTCTCTCTCTCTTGCTTGCCTCCTCATATGAGGAATGAGGCTATTTATAGGAGGAAGAGTGGCGTCTATAAATACATGCAAAATCGAACCACTCTCTCCATGGCTCATGATGATTCTCTTGATCATATGATGTATTTTGTGTATTTGAATGGTCAAATGAAGTCAGAATTTTGAGATCTTGGGCTCGTTAGATCCGGCTTGTCGAGACACTCGATTTGACTATAAACACTCCATGTTTGAGAGTTATTTAGAGATTTAATTGACATCCCAGAGTTTCCAAGGATATTTTAAGTGCTTGATCTTGATGGGTTTCAACTTCGGATCTAGCTAGCATCAAGATTTGTCTTACTAATAGTATTTTAAGTGTCATATCACTAATATAATAATTAGAAAGAGTAGACAAAAATTTTAAAAATATATAGACATATGATATTTAGAGATTTGCAATCATATAAAAAGAAGAATATAATGTAATCATTTATTTTAATTTATATATATAAAATATAACTAATTTATTATAGTGATTAAGTCTTTTAGATCTAGGCATAAAAGAAAAAGATAAAAATGCTCTTAACTCACAATTACAAAATTTAAACTTACAATTATATTTTTCTTAAAGTCTTCAAGATATTTTAAATTCAGAGTGCATTTCTAAAAAAATAAAAAATAAAAATTCAAAGAAAAATAATTTTTAGTAGTTTAAATTTTTTTATTTTTTTGACTTGTTGGATAAAACTAAGTTAATATAAAATTAATTAACTTTTAAAATTAATAAAAAAATTTTATAAAAATAATATTTAACTCATCATTATATTATTTGAACTATATATACACTTACAAATCTATGTAAGATAAGCCTTAATATTATATGGCAACCTAATTTTGAAATGAAAAAAAATAGATTTTTCATTTAAAAAATAAGAACAATCACTAAAAAAACAGATCTTATAAATAAAAAAGATCTATTGTGTGGAACATTCATAATAAAATATAATTGTCAATCTCTTTCTCTAAAAACACTAAATCAATGTGTCATAAGTTTAATCTAATCAGAATAATTTTTGCAGTCATTAAATTTATTTTGAGATGAATATGACATATGATTAATCAATTAAAATAATCATATTTATTTTAAAATAAAAGTACGAAATAAATTATGATCAATTGTGAATATTTTTTTATTGATGATCTCAACGCTGTAACATGCAATTGGCGTAGTAGATGACCTCATACACGTCAAACACAATTGTTGACCGTTAAACTTTTCAAACTCAGTCGCTTCCAAAAGTTTGCTCCTTCGCACCACGACCCCCTTTCAATCTCTCTCCAACACTACAAAGATCTATATAATTCGCTGCCCACACAATTGATTAAACTCAAAAACCTTGAATTTTTAAGTTTGATCAATTACTCATCTCGACTGTCAAAACACATTCGTCGAAATCCATGATCTCTAGCCACTCCCTTTCGATGTCCGCCCAAACACATTCGTCGAAATCCATCAATGGCTGTAGTGGCTCCTCCTTCTTTGGAAGAATATATGGAAGACTCTCACTGAAGAAGCCTAACAAAGTTCCTTCACCTCCTCTGCTACATCGGCTACTGCGGGAATCACCTTTCCGAGGGAGCACATTTGACTCAGTCTTTCGCTACTTCGACGAAAACGGCGACGGTAAGATCTCAGCTTCGGAGCTCTGCAAATGCTTGCAAAGCGTCGGTGAGGAGCTATCACCGGCGGATATTGAGGCTTTCCTGAAGTCGTGGGATGTTGACGGCGATGACAAGATGGCCTACGAGGATTTTTTGAAGCTGGTGGAAGTGGAAGAAGATGAGAAAAGGGAGAGGATTCTAAAGGAAACGTTCGCAGCCTTCGCGATGGACGGAAAGGGCAGCATCACGGAGAGAAGCCTTCGATTGGCTCTGCGGAGGTTGGGAGAGGAGAAGAGCGCGGAGGAATGCAGGGATATGATAAAGAAGTTTGATCTCAATGGCGATGGGGTCATTTGCTTTGAAGAATTTAAGCTTATGATGCTTTAAGAATTATAGCCAGTTAATTGCCAGGTGATTATATATTAATTTTATAGTTTTTAGGTAGTGAAGAGTTGTTTCATTATTTTAGAGTTGTTGATAAAAATTATGTAAAATGATAAATTATATATATATAAGAGGAGAATAAAATAACAAGTTAAAAAATTATACATTATCTGAATTACTTTTGTTTAGACTTGGGACAGATGTAATATCTCATATGAATATTGTAATTTTTATTATATCACTATATTGTAAAATAGTTCAAATTAAAAGGATGGCATAAATAATTGACCAAATATGATCTAAAATGTATATGATTATTTGTGTAATGGAGCTTAATCAGTTCTATTATCCTTACAATGGGCAATATTTCCAAGCTTTGACTATTTATTTTTCCCATGGATTCAAGTTGGTACTAATAAACAAACAAATTGATTGCAAAAGCTATTTGAACCTTTTTGTTCACTATTCTAGTAATCAAATAATTAATTGATTACAAGGACATCCTCCCCGCTCGAGTGCCCTAGCCGCCGTCCCTCTTCGGCGATCTCCGCCATTATCGGCGATCGTCCGGTTACATTTCTCTCGAGCCAGGGGTTTCTCTTCTTCTCCTTTCTCTCTTGCTTATCGCTATCGACTTTTCACCCCCCCTCCTGAGTTCGTTCACTCTGTTTTCGTTGCCTGGTATCGAAATAGATTGCTAGTGCTTGCGCTGGTATGCCATACTTTTAACTATGGATTCAACGTGACTCCCAGGTGGAAGAATCCAACCTATCTCGTCATTCTGACGGATAAGGATTCGATAGGGAAAAATGGTTCTAATCCTATCATAGCTTCTAAATCATTTAGGGATGTGTTTGCTAGTAAAGCGAATAATGCCGGTGAGTCTTTTGATTTTGTTTCTACTACATTTTGGGGTGTACCCGCTGTTATGTGTTCTGATATTGTGGTGAAAAAATTGGCTAAGCCTTATGAGTTTGCTTTGGTTGGTAAATTTGCTCTTCGACGCCCTATGGAGAATATCCGAAGTTTTTTTCATTCGCTGAAATTGACAAGTGTTTTTTAAGTGGGTTTAATTGATTCTCGACATATTTTGATTCAATTGGCTAATGATTTGGATTACTCTCGTGTTTTCGCAAGATGTTCTTATTATGTGTTCAACTGCCAAATGAGTTTATTGAAATGGACTCCCTTTTTCGACATTAAAGAAGAATCTCCTATTGTTCCAGTTTGGTTGTCTATCCCTAACCTTCGTGTGCATTTCTTTAACCCCGAATTCCTAGATGTGATGGCCGGCCTGTTCGGTCGACCTCTCCAATTGGATCATGCCACTACTTTTAGCTATAGACCTTCTATTGCCTGTGTTCTTGTCGAAGTGGATATTACTAAAAAATATCCTAAGAAAATTTGGATAGGATCAGAAAAATATGGATATTTGCAAAACAAGTAGAATTTGAAAATTTTCCTATATTTTATTAACATTGCAAAATTCATGGGCATGGCTTTGCTGAGTGTTTTGTAGCTCATCTGCATTTTAAAAAAATTCTTTGGTCTCCAAATCTACTCTTGGTACTAAGGACATTTTGAATGAAACATCAAAGGAGATGGCCACCCAAATGATAAAAAAATGAGCCCCAAACTCTAGGCATAAACCCATCCCAAGTCAATATGGTCGATCAATCCCTCATAGGCACAAATCTAATGAAGGATCAATTTCCTCATGGTGGATCCAAGTCTCAAATCCAAAATAGCGATATTAATGTTTCCAAGATTCAGGATCTCCTCTTGTCGATTCTCTTAATAATGCTAATTGTATTGCTATGTCATCTCCAATAGCCCAAGATTAGTTGAATGATAAGGTTGGTTTGGAGGAGGTGAAGTATTTAGAGATAACTTCCACCCCGGATCTAGGGGTTTGTGTTCTGCCTCATTCTAACCCATCATCCAATTCTTCTGCTAACGTGGACCAAAATCTAGAACCTAAGATGCATCAGGAGATGAACAATGAGTTGGAAGAAGGAGAACTGATAGTTAATCTTCGTGCATTATAGGTTAAACAATTAATTGGAATTTTCTTATCGATGGTGAGGTTGGTTTGGAAAATGATTTTATTGTCTCAAAAAGGAAAACAAATCACATAAATTTAAATCTCCTATCTATGCGTAATTACTAGATCCGCTCTTCTCGCCCTAAGTAATGGTCTCTTTCTTGATTTGGAATGCAAGAGGATCTCTCCCATAGACTTAGCAATTTAGTTCGCATTCATAACATTTCTTTTCTGGTAATTTTGGAACCCTTTATCCTTCCTTCTAACATCCAATCTATTGCTAGAATGATTGGCTTTAGTAGTTTTTTCGCTAACTCAAGTAATAAAATTTGGATCTTTTGAAAAAATCCTTTTGCATTCCATATTATTCAGGACCTTCACCAGGTCGTGAATACTAAAATCTCCTATGGCAATTGGTCCTGCTTTGGAGCTTTTATCTATGCTTCATGCAACAGGTATGGTAAAAGGAACCAGTGGGATGATCTGATTAATTTCTTGACCTCGATTAATGCTCCCTAGTTTGTTGGTGGGAATTTTAATATTATTGCTTCCTTGGCAAAACGAAGGGGTGGAAATCCTCCTATCCCTTTATCTATGGAGGAATTTAATAATATGGCTCTTGATTGTCACTTGACTAATATGGGCTTTATTGGCTCCCAATTCACCTGGAACAACCACAGAATGTGGCAAAGACTTGATAGGATACCATTTAATGATCTATGGATAAACTCCTTTTTGAATACATCGGTTGAACATCTTAGTAGAACCCTATCCCATCACTCTCCTTTGCGTATTTCTATTAAAGGTTACGAGTCCCATCCCTCTCTGCATTCTTTTCATTTTCAAAATATGTGATTGCCGGATACCAAATTTGTGGAGGTGGTGGCTAATAATTAGGGAGACCCTCTTTATCCTGATGATTCTGTTTCGGGGATGAAGAGACTTTGGCTGAAATTAAAAAACCTTAAACAGTTGCTCAAATGGTGGAACAAAAACAGTTTCAAAAGTATTTTCACTAACTTAAAAGAATTAGAACAAGAGGTCATATGTTAGAGGAAGAGGTTATCCTGGATACTTATAAAATTATTTTATTAAACCAAGCCAAAGATAAATTAACAAACTATCAAGTTATGGAGGAAACTTACTGGAGGAAAAATGCTTCTGCTAAAAAACTATGAGAGGGAGATAGGAACACCAAATATTTTTCATGCGTTATTCAATAAGTGAAAGGCCTTAAATCGCATTAAGAAAATTAAAAATTCTGATAATAGTTGGATTTCTGATGAAAATGAACATGCTGATTCGGGTGTTTCTTACTTCAATAACATGCTTACTAATCATGTGATGTATGAGGAATTGGCAAGTCCTGAGGTTATCCCCAAAATCAACACCGAAGATGACAACACAATGCTTACATCCTTACCACTAGAAGTAGAAATTACATCGACCCTTCAGAATATGAATTCGAAGGTCGGCCCCGATGGATTCACTCTTCTCTTTTCAAAATGTTGGAATATTATCGAGATGTGGTTAAAGCGGTTCTTGATTTTTTAGAGGGACCACCACCCCAAATTATTCTCTAGTTTTTCCATTGTACCAATTCCTAAAATCAAAAACCCCAAACATTGGAATCAATTTAGGCCCATAAGTCTTTGTACTTTTCTCAATAAGCTCATATCGAAGATCCTAGCCAAAAGATTAGGTATGCTACTTCCCAAAATCATTTCTCCTAATCAAACTGACTTTGTTAAAGGTCGTTCTATTTTTGATAATGTATTATTGACTCAAGAAATTGTCCACGATCTAAACACTAAAGTTCGAGGTGGGAACTTTGTCCCAAGTTATATCTAAAGCCTATGATAACATTAGTTGGTCATTCATCTACAAAATTTTATCTTTATTTGGCTTCTCCGATTCATTCATTAATTTAATAAAAAATGATATTGAAAATTCTGGGTTTTCTTTACTTATTAATGGCAAGATGCATGACTTCTTTTCTTCATCTCATGGTATCAGGCATGGGGACCCCCTTTCTCCAACGCTTTTCATTATTGCAGTGGAATATCTTTCTCGAAATCTTAAATTTATGTTTCTCAAAATGCCCAACATGTGCTATAAGACTATGGGTTGTTTTCCTATTTCTCACCTTTGCTTTGCGGATGATTTCATTATCTTCTGCAATGGGTCTACCCATTACATTAAGAAATTGTATAAATTTCTTATTCATTTTGGGAGGGAGAGTGGACTTAATATTAATCCTGACAAAAGTGGCTTCATTGCTAGTAATTCGATCCCTATCCCGAGGATTAATAATATTAAGAATATCACGGTTTACCCATTATACTCTCCCTATCAAATACTACTTTATATCGTGGTGCTAAAAGATCTTTCCTTTTGATGAAGTAATTCAAAAAATCTATAAGAAAATCTCCTCCTGAGTTCCACCTTCTTCTTTGGAGCCGATTAGTCCTTATTAAAAGTAATCTTTGCTCCTTACCCTTATATCTGCTTTCCACTATTGTCCCTACCACAACTATTATTAATAAAATTAACCAGCTTTTCAATAAATTCTTCTGGGGCTCAAACTCATCATCTAAAAAAACACACTGGGCTAGTTGGTACAAGTGTTGTGGCCCTTTGAATGAAGGTGGCCTGGGTTATAAAACTTTACAAGTTTCCATCAAATGCTTTTACTATAAAATATGGTGGAACCTTAGAAGTAATCATAGCCTATGGTTGAATTTTATCCTTGCTAAATATTGTAAGGGTAACCATCCCCTAATTTGCAGCTTCAAAATGGAAGACTCCCCTGTGTGGAAAAGACTCTGTAACATTAAGTGGAAGTAAGAGCTTATAACTTGGGTGTTAAGGTTCATCATTTTTTTGGCAAGATAATTTGTGCGGGTTCTATAGATGCCTTACTAAACACTCATTCGATAGAAAGGATCAAAGTAAGTTATTTTATTACTCAGAATTCTTAGAATATAGCTCAACTAGGTGCCTATGTCCATAATACTATCATTAACAAAATCTTGAATATCACCCTACAACCACTAAAATGGATCAAATTCTATTCAACAAGTCTGCTACTGGAGACTTTATTTTTAAGGATGTGTGGCAAACTATTAGATCTAACAATCAAGACTCACCAATATTTTCCAAAATGTGGAGTAACGTTATTCCTGCTTCATTTTCGGTTCTCACATGGCATATTCTTAAACATTATATTATTATGGATACCATTCTCCAAAAAAAAAAAAGGATTTCACCTCCCTTCTAAGTGTCAATGTTGCTTTCACATAGAAACTTTGGATCATTTTTTGTTAATGGCCCCATTACTAAAGTTTGGCATTGGTATGATAGCCTGAATACTTTTACTATTTGATGGATCCCTTTCTATCGTACACCTATTAAATAACTTCCTATCCTATGCTCAAAGGTCATGTCAAATGTGTCGGCTATTACTCTATTGTGGTACATCCGGATGGAAAGAAATGAGGCTAAACATAATGACATTCCCATGAATTTTCACCGCATCATTGCTAAAGCTAAAAAAATTTCTCCATTTACAAAGCTAAACTTCTTCATCCGTCGAGTTTCAAAGATATTAAACATTTGGCTCACTTTTGGGATTTTCTCTCTAATTTGATTATATCTATAAGACTATTTATTGAACTAAACCTCAAAACCATATTATTAAGGTTAATATGGATGGTTCTACATGGGTTCTATGGGTGTGGGGGTATCTTAAGGGATTTTAGAGGTAAGATGATTGCTGCTTTTGTTATTCCTTTAAGACCCTGTTCTGTTCTTTTTGCTGAACTTTATGGCCTTCATTATGGGATATTACTATGCATTCAGAAAGGCTTTAAAAAAATCTGGTTTGAAACTGATGCTTTATTGCTCTTGAATTTATTAAACTCTGGAGCTCATGGTAATGTCTACTATACTCAATCATACTAGAGGCTTCTTGCTTTCACTTGATTATCACATCTCTCATATTTATCGAGAAGGAATTCTTGGGATTTTCCTAATTGTGCAAAGTCCTCTATGGTTAAGATATTTTTTTATAATAATAGTCCCCTTTATTAAGGGATTT
Source organism: Cymbidium sinense (assembly GCA_021442155.1). NCBI lineage: Eukaryota > Viridiplantae > Streptophyta > Magnoliopsida > Asparagales > Orchidaceae > Cymbidium > Cymbidium sinense. The sequence continues at coordinate 138,420,151 of CM038220.1, forward strand.
TAAATTTAGATAGAACTAATCTACCTATGTTAGGAAAATGTAAGCTTTTATGTTTGGCTTGGATATCTGTGATTGGTGGAGATTTTCCATCTCCTATTCATTCTTATGGTGTTGGATCACTCGATTTTTCTCGATTTTGAGGGACTTGTCTCGTGATGTTGTAGGGAGAATTCTTTTGATGGTTGGGAGGATTTTCATCATGCTTGGTGTGCCTTTTGGCAATATACCGACCATTACTGCTATTAGAGTGCTTCCTAATACTCTTTATATACTAACGCTATAGCATCCCACCTTTAGACTGATTTTGGGTATTTTGGTTACCTTGTCTAGAAAAAATTTATCTCCATTTGAATTATCGAAAGTTGGATATCATTTTGTTACTTGGTGATGTTGTGGTTGTTGCATTATTCTACGCGAGAATGGGTTGTTTCTTTTGTCCTGGAATTTTGGGTGAATGCTGATTGCTCTAATGCCTTTCTGGTTCATTTAGGCTAGTTGTTCCTGCTCTGCTTATATGGTTTTTGGGTTGAGTGGTGGGGTTTTTTATTGATAAAGGTTGGCATTATATGTTTCCCTTTGGATTGGGAATTTGAGGCTGCTTGATGTGGGTAGTATTTCGCTTAAATGCGCCTTATTATTATGTAGTTATGTTCATACGGATTATGGGTGGATTGGTGGGTTTATTTATTATAGAGGTTGGACTTACATGGCTTTTTTGGTATTGTTTCCCTTTGATTGGGAAGCTTACATGTTGCTTTTTTCGGATAAGTGGGTTGATGGTAAAATTACAAATTGCATATTCATCGGAGATCTCTATATGCTTATCCTGGTTTTGTTATATGGCAACTGTTGACTATTTATTGTCATTTCACCTTTCTTTTATCTTAATTCTGTTATGCTATGCTCTAATCATAATTGATGGTTTAGCGTTGAAAGGTGATTTGGCTCCATTCAGTGGATAGCAATAATTTTCTTTTTAGTGATTATATCATGTTGTTGAGCTTTATAATTTTACTGGATGGACGCTCGTTTGTTATTGTTGTGACGGGTGGCATCCGCTAATTTGGATGGTAGTAGCATATGTGTGGTACCGGTGGGATGTATGTGGCAAAATTAGTGTGGATTTTGTGACCCCTTTTTTCTCTATCTTATGGTTTCAAGATAATTATTTTCTTTTATGGGTACTAACGGCATCCAAGATTGTTTGCGTGTTTCTTCTCTTAATGCAGTTCCATTAGACAATTGGATCAAAAGCTCTTCTACTCTCCCATTTATTTAACATTGCGCATAGGTTTGTTTCTTTGTAATTGGGTATTGTATTTGCTTTCTTTGTTGTGTGACAGATTTGGTTTTAAGGTTGATTGTAGCTCTTTGAGCAGAGACTGAGTTAACCTCTTTAAGGATCATTTGAGCAATAAAATTCCCCTATATGTGGTTCCCTAAATAATAAATAAAAAAAATAATGACACATAACAATACATATAAGAACAACTTCATAGATAATATTCACAATTAGGCATCTTTTGGAGAAGAAAAGTGATAAAAGCTCATATAACATCACACAAATAACTTGATTTATACCAATAGCTTATATACCATATTGAAAATTATAGGTAGTATCAATGAAATAAAAAATGGATTGGATAGCACCATGAACTAGTCCACCAATCGGACCCGAGAACTAGCATAATTGGTTTTGTAGAGAACATATCAAAACCGTTAGCATTGCTGAACTCAGCAACTAAAAATTGATGCCAATTAAAAAAAAGAAAGAAGAAAATATTGATCAATGATTTATGATCAGATGGGCGATGATATTATGTATAAATTACTAAACTTATATTAGATTATCATAATTCCTGATTACTATTCTTTGATTCTCGCTTTCTTGGTATCTCATCTCGACTCTTTCCATAACTTCTTAAGCCATAGACTCAAAGGCAATAGCTCCAGTAACATCGAACACATAGACTACATCCCTCACTACCCACCCTTCCTTCATCAGAGACAAGACTAAAAACTTTACCGATAATCGCACCACAGATCACATTTTATATTATTGAATCTTGATTTTTCTTTATAATGTTTCATTTTTTTCCACCAAATTTGATTTTTCTATACATAAAGTATAGATTTGTAATATAGAAGAGAGTTGTGATTTCAAGGAAGAAGCAATTGTAAGTTTTCCTAATAATAGATTTTTTTTCTAATTTAACTCTAAATAATATAGTCCATTTGTTTAATTTTCTATGAGTTCTTGAGATCATAGAATAAAAAATAATTAAAATATTAATCTTTGGTGATTTATTATTATTTCTTCTTATCTATAAAATTTATCTTCTTTTATGAGAGCATGGACTATCAAGATAAGCACAAGTTATATTAAATGAGATAGGAAGGTGAGGAGTAGAAATTCTTTTAATTAGTTTCATGTGTTTTGAGGTTTATTTTGAATAATTTCAAAGATTTTGAGACTTTGAGGTCTCATACACATTTGCCTTTAGCTTATTTTTTTTAGTCATAAAATTTTAAATTTTAAGTCTAAGTAACTCATATGATATGTAGCTCTTCATTAATTTCATGAAATATAGAGTTGAATGAAGGATATATATTTGGCTTCAACTCACTCTATAGTCTCTATTAGGTTTGAAAGGAAATAAGCTTTTTTGGTGAAGTAATTTGGATTGGAATTTGCAATGATTTCAACCTATAAGACTTGATTGTTCAAATTAAAATTATTGGGACTAAAATGATATTCAAATTAAATCTTATGGAGTAAAATACATTTTATTGTATAGAGATTAGAAAATATCTCTATAAACATGATGGGCTTCCAAGCACATGCATATTAAGTTTATTTATTAGTCATATGACACATATTATATGTTTATTATTGAATTTCATTGGAGTTCTTCTAAAAATAGAAGAAGCATCTTACATTTATATTGTGCATTCTATTTGGAGAGAGAGAGAGAGAGAGAGAGATCTTACACTTATAAATGTATGTCACTTATTAATAAAATAAAAAATAAAAAAAACAAAATGATAAAATTTAGTGAATTCAAAAGTGTTGATGGTTTACAATACATGTATATTATTGAGTCATATTTTGAAATATTTATTATTGCTTTATAAAAAAAATATCACATGATAGCTATAAAATGTAGAAAAATCTAAAAGGAATATCACAAAGAAAGAGACATAAGTTGATAAAGAAAGTGCAAATAAATATGATAATATTGATATTGCAAATGAGAGAGATTCTTTTCATTCAAAATCACAAAGCTCAACTCCACATGACAAAAAAATTAGACAAAAGGAAGAGAAAAGTTGATGATCTAAAAAACTACTTTGTCTCTAGAACTAAGCTTGGATCACAACCTTCTATAAATTTGATGTTAGCATCAAAAGAGGCTATGCATCATGCATATATGACACTAGCTAGATAGTTTAATGATAGATGCATCCCAATAAATGTATTGAACTCACCATATGCACAAGAAGCCATTAATGTCATAGCTGCTATTGGACCTAAATATGAAATTCTATCTTATCATAAGATGTGAGTTTTTTTACTAAGGGATATAGAAGAATGCAAGTTACCGGTTGAGACTCACAGACATTCTTGGATGAAAACGCGACTGATGGCTAATGGTTAGACAAATAACTGGAATATAGTTGTGATTAACTTCCTATTTTATTATCTTTGCGGTCTTACTTTTTAAAGTTAGTTGATGCCTTTGATATTATTAAGGTGCAAATACAACATACTCTTTATTTTGTAAAGTAGTTGATTGGGTTAGTTTAGAAAAATACAGTGCATTTAGTCACTGATAATATTTCAATTTAATTATAAAAGAACTTGATAATTACTTCATAAGAAATACGATAATATATTTCGATCACCATGTGATGCACATTGTTTGAATCTTATTTTAAAAGACATTTGTGCCATGCCACATATTGAAGAGATTATCAATAAGGCTTCCAAAATAATCAGATTTATTTACAATCATATTTTCTTGCTTGCTTGGCTAAGGAAATGACCTAGTTGGAAAGAGATCATCCACTTGGAGCAACATGTTTAACAACAAAAGTTATTATTTTGAAAAGTGTTAATGATCACAAACATGATTTGCAAGGATTGATAACCAATAAGGACTTAAATGATTTAAAGTTGTCAAAATAATGAAAGGAAAAAAGGTGACTTTGATTATAATGGATTCTAGATTTTGGAATGATTGCTTTATTAGGTCAAAATTAGTAGCACTCATAAGATTATTAAAAAATATTAACTTTGATGAGAGACAATCACTTGGCTATCTTTATGATGGAATGCATAAAGTAAGGAGGGCAATCAAAGCCATGTTTAGAAATACAAAAAGACTTTATAAGCTATACATAACTATCAATAAGAGCTGATGGGATCATCAACTTCACTATAATATGCATGCTTCTACATATTTCTTGAACCCTCGTTTTTTAGTATATTCAAGAATACTACTGTCATAAAAATGAGATTATGTAAGGACTCGTTGAGATCATTGGAAATAAAGATACATGTTCTAAGCCTAAACTTACAATGAATGAGTTGTGAATCTATTGAGATTATTTAGAAAGTTTTGATTTGTAATGTCAAACGAAATGCAACCTAATTAGTTCTTTATTGCATACATTATTGTATTTATAATTTTATTATTTTTATATTTATAAAATTAATCAATATTTAATTATTATTTAGATGAATGGTGGAAGTAGGGTGTGCATTAGTCAATTTGAACCAAAAAATTAAATGAAATTGAGATTTTTTGGACAATTGGTTCAGTTTGAAAAACCATGGTTCAATTTTTGGTTGAAATTTTTAGCTTATTTGGTTATTTATTTTCAATTTAGTTTTTATTAAAAAAAATTTGGGTAAAGAAAAAAATCGATTAATTCTTTGCTTACTCATTTAGTTGAATAACCCATGTTTTTGATTTTGGTTATAATTAAGAGCCATACCAACGGGAGTGAGTCGATTGACAGACTATGATTTTTCATTAGGTTAACAATAGGTTTTTTTGCATTCACACCTCTTTGACCTTTCTCATTTCTTGCATTCACCATTTCACATTTCTACCCTAGCCCCTAGTTGCTTATGCAATGAAGAAGTGAAGTGCTCCTTGCCTTTGACTCTCTGAGAGATGAGAATCATTCATACCCTTATCATTATTTTTTGCACTCTATCTTAGCTTCTCACTTGTTGAGGTAGCATAGGGGGGTGGAGTTGCATTCTATGGAGGAGAAAGAAGGGAAAGCTTCACTAGGTAAGATTTAAGGATTTCAATTTTTGGCTTAGTATATCTTCATATTGATATTGTGTATCTTTATATTTTCTTCTTCGACTTAGGCAGGGAGAGGTTAGTCTCCTTATCATTTAATCTCTCCTACAAACGTAAGAATTTATTTTGTGTTTTGAATAATGCAATACAAATGCAATGTAAAATCCAACAATCACTTGTGGTAGGTGATGTGAGTGTGAGGAGGCACCATTGGGTGATGACAGCCAATTAAGATGGTTTGTGATGGTAGGCAATGATGTCCAATGGGGCCAACAACAACTGGTGAAAGGTGACGATAATAATCGATGAGGGCAATGCCGACAATGGCAAGAGGCGATGGTTGGTGACTGCAAATGACTGCGATTACAACTTTATGCAAGTAGTGATACAAAATGAAATCAATCCCAAATAAGCCCTAATATTGGCTCGTTGAAATGCATAAGCGCATATTTATGCAGCTTTCTAATTAATGTATGAACATATTTTCGGAATGTTTACAATATAGTTAGTCATAAAATCAAAGAATTCAAGAATGAAAACAAAACTTTATGCAAACGTAGTCCGGGAAGAAGGTAGTTTAAAATTTATAACATCATGAGCTTAAACTCCTCAAAACAAATGACTCCATCCCCATTGAGATCAAATCTCTTTATCATAACCCTACATTCACTCACGCTTTTCTCCTCTCCCAGACGCCGCAGCGCCTGCCGGAGACTACTCGCCGTGATGCAACCCTTTCCTTCCATCTCGTAAGCTGAAAACGCTTGCCTGATAGTCGTCTCCCTTTCCTCCTCTTCCTCCATATCCACCAGCTTAACAAAGTCATAGTAGCCCAGCACACCGTCTCCGTCAGAGTCCGACGATTCCACGATAGCCTCTGCCTCCGCCTCCGACAAATCCTCCCCGATGCTGTGCAAGCAGTTGCACAGTTCAGTAGCCGAGATCTTGCCGTCGTCATCTTCGTCGAAGTAGTGGAAGACCTTTTCCAACTCGTACCCTGGTGTTGTTTGCCGCAGCACCGGCTCGGGAGAAGACGGTGTACATGGCTTTTTTGGCTTCTTCAGGGAGAGCATGCCGCTGATTCTGACAAATAGAGAGTTGCAGCTTCCACCGCCACCAGTGAGATCGCTGAGCTTCGACGACGAACATTGAAATTTCCAGGGGATCATCATGGCGGGCATCGTTCAGTTTTGTTTCTTTGACAACTGAATCTTTGATGGGATTGTGGGGATGCGGAGTCAGCGTCCATTTATAGATTTCGGAAGTCGCAGAGATAGTGAGAGGAGACGGCTTCTTCTGCGAAATTCCGAAGGGCGGTGATCTTGAGGAAAATAAAGGTCAAACGATCCAGCGCATGTGACGCTAAATTGATATCTCAGCTTTCGAGTTAAGCGAAGTAATTTAAAATTATATGTAGAAGCCTACTCATCCTTTTCGTCGGCTCATCGCATCCCCACAATCCCTATAAAAGGAACAAATTCGTCAGGCAGATAATAATCAGACCGCTCTATATGCATCGCGTTCAATTTATCGGTATACTGGTCCGCAGGTGAGGTGGGGAGCTCCTTGACAATAAATTTTTTATATTATATTTATTTCTTTTAATTAGTAATTAAAATATATCATTTGAATCAAAATATTTTCACACAAACTTCATAATAATAAATTTTATTTAGTTAAGATTAGCCTAAAACAACAAAATTTTGATTGATTAAACAAGTTCTTCCCATTTCAAAATTAACATGATTTAAGCTTTTAACTTTAAGTCCATGCTTCCTCATAAATCATTTTATCTAATGCATTTCACTTTCTAGCTTGATATCTTTTCATTGTGTTGAATTAATGATAAAAAGATAGCGATCTTGATAATCAATGATATATTATATTTAAATATATAATTTATCAGCCAAGTAAAAAATAATAATTTTGAAAGACAGGTAGCCCTGTCAAAAAAATTTATTGGCATTTGCTATGATAGCATGAAATTATATATTATATGCATTTGGTACTTCCTTGATTTCATTTACATATGTGTCAAATATATCTACATTGTAGACCTGAGGATTACATGCATTTCTTATCACATTAATTCAAAAATTCTAACTCAATTATGACTGACTCTTAACTACTTCTCAATGATTTATCTTAAGTTGATAGAGGTAAATATTAACATCATTGCATGAATGAATATTATCATTTTTCAAGTAAGCATATATAAGCACTCAAAAAAATTGAAACTGCATTTTACACTTGTGAAAAATACAAAAATTGAAAAAAAATTACACTATTAATAAGTTCATTATATGGTAATCATTACTATATAATTGGTAGTAAATTGCTCTTGATTGATGCAATAAATATTTATCAACATTTACTATATAAGCATAAAGTTTTATAACATGTTCATAAAAATAAAGCTCAATCAATCATTATCATTTTTAAAATCACTCAATTCTACCATGCACTTATATAAACTAATCATAAGTCATAAATATTGATGAAAAAATAAATAATGTTCTATTTGATTTTGTTTCCTGTGTCATTACAAAAAAATAATTCTTGTTAGATTTTAATGATTTTTAGGCAACCACTAAATATATGTTACTATTTTCACTAATGAAAGAAATTTATTTTCATAAATTCACTATAATTTTTCTCTCTAATTGTTGAGAAGACTCATCTCATAAACATGATTTTAAATCCATCAATGCTTTGTAAGAATATTAATTAGATATTTTACATTTATTTTTGAAATTCATTATATTCAAAAATAAGGAGCTCTTGTTACCAATTAGCATTTAATAGGCTAATCATTTAAACATTTAATGAGATGGAAAGTTGATTATCAAGTATTTCTCCTTCTGAGTATTTTTATTATTTCTTAATGTAAAAAATCTTTATTATATTGACCCATAACTTCTTCTTTTTAATTTTTTTTCTTCCATAATAAAATTGTAAATCAATCCTAAATACTAATGCTACAAATTTCAATAATATCATTAGATGTTTTAAGAACCAATTCCAATCATATAATAATGACTTTCAAAGCATTTTACCAATTCTACAGTTAAGGTTGGATATAGTGATTGCCACTCATTTTCATCAATAATAGCAATAGTTATTGACTCAAAAAGCCATTTACACTCATCATACATGTATCTTGCAAGTGCATCACCATTCATTATACCAATTAACCACATCACAATCCACATAGAAGGTCCTTAGTTAACTTCCAAACATTTTGTAAGATAAATTCAATCAAGATATCGTACCTAACATTAAGAGATGATAGAGAGAGGGTGAAGAGATGCAAAGAGATTGCAAAAATCAACTTGAATTATCCGAGTTTCTTATAAATAGTATTAGTTTTGCAAAAGTTATTACAAATAAGCTAAAGATGACCGAGCTTTTAATAAGTTACACATGGTTAAATTGATAAGAGCTTGTTTATGCTTGTTTGATTAACTAAACAACAAGCTTGAACAATTTTATGAATACTTGATTGTTAAATGAATAAGCTTAAATAGCTTGTTGCTTAAATTGTTTATGATTATAAAGAATATTATTTAAAATTCTTGAACAAACTCTTTCATAAACTCAATTATATTTTAATAAGAAGTTCAATATAATATTTGATTCAAATATTAATTAAGGCTTGATAAAACCCTTGTTTATGGCTCATTTATGATCATTTGAATTATATCTTTTATTTGGTCATTTTATTTCACATAATTTGAATGCTTTATCGTGGCATTATTTATAAAATCTAAAGGAGAAGGTTAAACCATTGAGTTTAAAACTCATATGACCATGTGGGAAGTTGTTTGAAATCATGTTTAAAAAAATTAATAAACTTTTGAAAGAACTAGCTTGTTATAAGATGAGATTCAAAACTTGTTAAATTAAATTTTTATTTTTTTAACATAAAAAGATGGCTCATTAATGCTCAATAGGCTTAGCTCAAGTACGGCTCATTTATATTCTCAAATAAGCTATTCTTTTAAATCTTGATTAAGGCTCATTTATATTTTCATAAAAGCTAAAATAGAGATCAATTAGTTAACAAGTACAACTTGAACAACCTCACACTTGACTTAGCTCACCTCATTTGAAGCCTTAATTACAAAGTTATATTTATTAAGACTAGCTGCAATGGGAATCACAAGTTTTATTGCAAGAGGAATACATATTCAAACAAACTTTTTAATAAAATACCTATAATTATTTTATTAGACTTATCTATTCATATAAATCTTAGTCTTACCCAAAAGTTACGGTGTAACATTTAAAACTAATTTTCTTATAACATATGCAGATTTATTATTAAGAGGCCGTTTGGAATCACTTTTGCATTTTATATTTATATTTATATTTTATTTTGTTTAAGTTTTGATTCAGAATAAAATATGTTTGATGATGATGATTATTTTTAAAATACTCAAGACATCTAAAAATTATTTTAAATATTTTAAAAAATAATATTATTTATTTTATAAATAAAAACTTCTAAGAAATACAATACACAAATACATTTTTAAAATAATATATAATAAAAATACAAAATAAAATTTATCTCAAGTAGGCATTATGCTATCAACTTTATGTTACTAATATTGAGTTTTAGAACTGGTTGGCATTTATCTTCTACTTAATAAGCATCCTAAACTAACTCTTGTATCTTCACTTAAAAGTAATTTTATATCGATGGTTATAAGATATAAAATGTTCCTCTTAGCATAACATATATTTTATTAGTTTATTAATCATAGTTATGAATGAGAAAAAATTTTACTATATTTTGTTATTGGATGGTTGTAAGATTTATTAAGCAATGTATGTATATTAATGCTTAATGGCCATAAATAAATAATAAACTTATTATGGATGAAAAGGACTACAAATTAAATTATTGATAGTTTTTTAACTAAAAAATCATAAAAAATATTAATATCAACCAATATAATGGTTTTTTAACAAATTTTCATATGTCATTAAAAAACTCATCAACGATATTTTTCTAATGCTTGAATATTAGATCCATCTTAGCACATATTTTTATCAAAAAAATAGGGTCATAGCTCATTAAAAAAATTGTTTGTGTACAGTCTACAAAATGACTTGCTAAATTTTTTAAAGAAAATCCTGCCAATAATTTTTTAATAGAAAATTCACCAAAATTTGCTTATATGAAGTTTTGATGAGCTATATCAAAATTTTGTGGACAATATTTTTAAAGAATATTCTAGTAGATTACTCACTGTAGATGTTCTTGGTGAATAATTAACTAAAATCCTAAAGTAAAATTTTCTTAAAAAATAATTGCACGCCCACTAAAACTTAAATTATTCATTATCACACTCAATTTTAGAGTGAGGTCAACATGATAGTCTTAATTGAACTAGCATATTATGTGAAAATCTATTTTTAAATAACTTAGTACTAGATACCCTAGCACTTCTTTAGCCTTATTGGAATCAAGCCCTTAGGCTCCAATAAATTAGAACCTTATGGTTACTCGTCTTGCATACTACAACATTTGGTGTGCATATATATTCAAAAACTATTAGCTGCATGGATTCAAACCTTCATATTGGCCTTATTCACATCTATTTTTATGGGCCTTAATATGGCATAATATGACTTTAAAAAGAGACCATATTTCACCCTTAGATCACTTATAATACATTTAAGTTTACTCTTTTGCTCTATTGGACTGATCTTGTTCATTTTAGCTCAATGGATTATATTGATTAATGCTTAACTTATTATGGCGATTAAAAAATAAAGGACACAAATAGATCTTAGGGGTGCTTATTTAAGTGATCGAATATAACATCAAAGAATAATATGCTATTCTAAAATGTAGAAATGTTTTCCTATAGTTGATTCAATCACTTAATTAGGATTCTTAAGGCAGATGGATCTAAGTGTATCAAAATTTTTCAATGCCTTACATAGATGAAGTTACACGGGATTTATTTTTGTTGCGTTAAAACCAGCCATGTAGAGTAAAAGTTTATGTCTTAGCCTTGTTGTGAAATCCAAAGACACACACACACATGTATTTAAAGAGTGAACAAGAAAACTCCAGAATTTTTATGTGAAAAATCTCGAAAAGAGGAAAAAATCACGGGGTCTAGCCCAGTAAAAAGTTTCTACTATATATTTGTTTTGGCGTACAAGTTTTCCCGATAACGGGATTACATAATTGTATATGAGAAGGCCTGATAATGGGAATCCCAAATCGACAACAACACCATATAGTCACGCTTTAGGTTGTAAAGCTAATGGTAGTAGATGATGGTGGGAACAACCAATCGATGAAGGTCATCATGATGGAGACCCATTGAGATTGACAACGGCGAATGAAGCGGCGGTCGACGGCGGCCATGACTGGTTGACAACCGTCAGTGGTACGATTGTGTTTGGAGGATCTTCAAGTTTTAGAGCTATCTACTCTCTCCTACTGCCCTCATGAGAATGAGGCTATTTATATCAAGGAGTAGCGTCTATAAATACATTGAAAATCGAACCGCCCTCTCCATGGACGGCTCAAAATGATTCCTTTGATCATTTGATGTATTTTAAGTATTTGAATGCTCAAATGAAGTCAGAATTATGAGATCTTGGGCTCGTTAGATCCGACTCATCGAGATGCTCGATTTGACTATAAACACTCCATGTTTGAGAGCTATTTAGGGATTTAATTGATATCCCAAAGTTTTCAAGGATATTTTATCGCTGATCTCACCGCTTCAACTTCGGATCACTTTGCTTTTAGCATCAAAATTTGTGCTTCGACTAGTAGTATTTTAAGTGTCATATCAGTTGCCCCCTATTTTTGGATGACATTATCTCAATCATCCAAAAATATATATGTCAAATACTTAAAAATGACAAATTAATCAATAAAATTTGCGGGTCCATTAACCACACATTTTGAGAGAATAGATCTTCATGGGAGCACAAGATTATGATCAGCGCACAGGTATGACATGTGATACGCTGAGAAGATTTGAGTTATGAACCCATTCGAGAGAGGGCCATAGACGACGCGACGCCGCCTTGTATGCGGGTTAGGGCCAATAGAATGGTGGGCACGGCCGAACGGCCTGGTCACGTGGTCCGATCGCAGTTACAGGTCGCTAGTTCTTGTTCGGGCGGTGTTGGATTAAATTCCACATATTTATTTATCATGATTATCCTTAAGCCTTAAGAAAGCAAAATAAGTCATTTGATAAATTTTAATTTCTTTGTTTCAATTGTTTATAAATTTTCATTTAATTATGTTATGCACTCACGTTTCAAATTTAAAGTTAAAAAAAGGTTAGCATTTAATTGCATGGTGTTGGATTAAAGATAGTGTGACTATTATCATTAATACAACTCAAATTATTTTAAAAAATAATATGACATGATCATTAATTAAGCAATCTAAATACTAATTTTATACATATAAAATTTATTATAGATATATCAAAGTGAAGCCTTTATTTTTTATGTCTTAAACTAATCTAAAACTTTTCTTACCAACATCTTTATACTTGCATGAATTTATGTGTATATGGATCAACAAGTATATAGTTTAGACACTATGGGAATGCAAGACTTCCCAAGAGGGCCTTTTAATTGACCAACTTCCTGATTTAATAAGTAATATATATATATATAAGCCATACAAATTCATATCACATATAATCAACTAACATATAGGATATCAAACAATATATACATGTAAGTCAAATTAAATAAGAAATGATGATAAGTACTAGTAATAAAGCTAAGTTAAAAAATATATTGATTTGACTTCATTAATCTTATGATGCCTTTCATGTTTGAATAAAATTTTATGTAAAATCCAAATATAGAATCAATTAAACTTATGAACCCTCCATAAAGAAACTAAAATTCATAAAACCCATCTTTGAATTAACCTAAGGCATAGATTAAAGAGGATCACCCCTCTTTCTCTTTAAAATTTCAAATTATAATCATGAAATAAAGAAAATAGAGAATACACATAAAATTTAATCATCTTATTGAAGCTCTAATAAATTAAAGCATAACCATCTTTAATATAGGACTTGAATATTCAAACATAAAATTATATCTCCTAAGCCCAATTGAGACATATCACACTAAGCTTAACACACACATTAGAATACTAACTCACTGATCCTAGTTCTAGGTTAGGATAATGAATGTTGTGATGAAATATTTTTTTGCTTAGTTATTAAACCACACGCTTATTTTGCTTAGTTATTAAACCAAACCCCCATGGCAACTAACTCGGATGGTGGTGCACGCAATTTTTTCTTGAGTCGTTTGATCAAATGAAATTACTCTAACTAATCTTGCAATTTTAAATAGACCAAATGTGAATTAATCATGACCATCCAATCAAATCATGTGAGATTGATGACCCATGATTCATCATTTTCCCCTAGCAAGAGACAAGGTCATTCATCTTTTGTTACTTGATTTGAGCCAACTAAGGATCATTTCATGGTGAAATTATATCCATTAAGATCAAAATAAAAATTTCAAGGTTTCCTATAGTGTGATCTACATAGAATGAAAATTTCATTCACAAATGACTAGCACCAAAATTATTTCATCAATCAAGAGCAATTTACTACCAATTATCACAACATTCATTATCCTAACCTAGAACTAGGATCAGTGAGTTAGTATTCTAATGTGTGTGTTAAGCTTAGTGTGATATGTCTCAATTGGGCTTAGGAGATATAATTTTTTATGTTTGAATATTCAAGTCCCATATTAAAGATGGTTATGCTTTAATTTATTAGAGCTTCAATAAGATGATTAAATTTTATGTGTATTCTCTATTTTCTTTATTTCATGATTATAATTTGAAATTTTAAAGAGAAGAAAGAGGGTGATCCTCTTAATCTATGCCTTAGGTTAATTCAAAGAGAGATGGGTTTTATGAATTTTAGTTTCTTTAAGTGGAGGGTTCATAAGTTTAATTGATTCTATATTTGATTTTACATAAAAAATTTTATTCAAACATGAAAGGCATCATAAGATTAATGAAGTCAAATCAATAATATATTTTTTAACTTAGCTTTATTACTAGTACTTATCATCATTTCTTATTTAATTTGACTTAATGTATGTATATATATTACATTCTTATTGCTACACACTTGATGCATGAGTGATCCTATATGTTATATTAATACAGATATATATGTGATGCAGAAAAGGGAATTTCAGTTTATACTCATATACACATATATATGTAAAAATTATACAAGTATGTGCCTTTATTAAATCAGGAAGTTGGTCAATTAAAAGGCCCTCTTGGGACTATAAAGTCTTGCATTCCCATAGTGTCTAAACTATATACTTGTTGATCCATATACACATAAATTCATGCAAGTATAAAGATGATGGTAAGAAAAGTTTTAGATTAGTTTAAGACATAAAAAATAAAGGCTTCACTTTGATATATCAAATTTTTATTTTTTTAACATAAAAAGATGGCTCATTAATGCTCAATAGGCTTAGCTCAAGTACGGCTCATTTATATTCTCAAATAAGCTATTCTTTTAAATCTTGATTAAGGCTCATTTATATTTTCATAAAAGCTGAAATAGAGATCAATTAGTTAACGAGTACAACTTGAACAACCTCACACTTGACTTAGCTCACCTCATTTGAAGCCTTAATTACAAAGTTATATTTATTAAGACTAGCTGCAATGGGAATCACAAGTTTTATTGCAAGAGGAATACATATTCAAACAAACTTTTTAATAAAATACCTATAATTATTTTATTAGACTTATCTATTCATATAAATCTTAGTCTTACCCAAAAGTTATGGTGTAACATTTAAAACTAATTTTCTTATAACATATGCAGATTTATTATTAAGAGGCCGTTTGGAATCACTTTTGCATTTTATATTTATATTAATATTTTATTTTGTTTAAGTTTTGATTCAGAATAAAATATGTTTGATGATGATGATTATTTTTAAAATACTCAAGACATCTAAAAATTATTTTAAATATTTTTAAAAATATTATCATTTATTTTATAAATAAAATTTCTAAGAAATACACTAAACAAATACATTTTAAAATAATATATAATAAAAATACAAAATAAAATTTATCTCAAGTTGGCATTATGTTATCAACTTTATGTTACTAATATTGAGGTTTAGAACTGGTTGGCATTTATCTTCTACTTAATAAGCATCCTAACTAACTCCTTGTATCTTCACTTAAAAGTAATTTTATATCGATGGTTATAAGATATAAAATGTTCCTTCTTAGCATAACATATATTTTATTAGTTTATTAATCATAGTTATGAATGAGAAAAATTTTTACTATATTTTGTTATTGGATGGTTGTAAGATTTATTAAGCAATGTATGTATATTAATGCTTAATGGTCATAAATAAATAATAAACTTATTATGGATGAAAAGGACTACAAATTAAATTCTTGATAGTTTTTTAACTAAAAAATCATAAAAAATATTAATATCAACCAATATAATGGTTTTTTAACAAATTTTCATATGTCATTAAAAAACTCATCAACGATATTTTTCTAATGCTTGAATATTAGATCCATCTTAGCACATATTTTTATCAAAAAAATAGGGTCATAGCTCATTAAAAAAATTGTTTGTGTACAGTCTACAAAATGACTTGCTAAATTTTTTAAAGAAAATCCTGCCAATAATTTTTTAATAGAAAATTCACCAAAATTTGCTTATATGAAGTTTTTGATGAGCTATATCAAAATTTTGTGGACAATATTTTTAAAGAATATTCTAGTAGATTACTCACTGTAGATGTTCTTGGTGAATAATTAACTAAAATCCTAAAGTAAAATTTTCTTAAAAAATAATTGCACGCCCACTAAAACTTAAATTATTCATTATCACACTCAATTTTAGAGTGAGGTCAACATGATAGTCTTAATTGAACTAGCATATTATGTGAAAATCTATTTTTAAATAACTTAGTACTAGATACCCTAGCACTTCTTTAGCCTTATTGGAATCAAGCCCTTAGGCTCCAATAAATTAGAACCTTATGGTTACTCGTCTTGCATACTACAACATTTGGTGTGCATATATATTCAAAACTATTAGCTGCATGGATTCAAACCTTCATATTGGCCTTATTCACATCTATTTTTATGGGCCTTAATATGGCATAATATGACTTTAAAAAGAGACCATATTTCACCCTTAGATCACTTATAATACATTTAAGTTTACTCTTTTGCTCTATTGGACTGATCTTGTTCATTTTAGCTCAATGGATTATATTGATTAATGCTTAACTTATTATGATTAAAAATAAAGGACACAAATAGATCTTAGGGTGCTTATTTAAGTGATCGAATATAACATCAAAGAATAATATGCTATTCTAAAATGTAGAAATGTTTTCCTATAGTTGATTCAATCACTTAATTAGGATTCTTAAGGCAGATGGATCTAAGTGTATCAAAATTTTTTCAATGCCTTACATAGATGAAGTTACACGGGATTTATTTTTGTTGCGTGCTAGAAAATCAGTTGCGGTAGAGTAAAAGTTTATGTCTTAGCCTTGTTGTGAAATCCAGCACACACACACACACACACACAGGTATTTAAAGAGTGAACAAGAAAACTCCAGAAATTTTAATGTGAAAAATCTCGAAAAGAGGGAAAAAATCATGGGTCTAGCCCAGTAAAAAGCTTCCACTATATATTTATTTTGGAGTACAACTTTTCCTGATAACGGGATTACATAATTGTATAAGAGAAGGGTTGACAATGGGAATCCCAAAATCAGACAACAACTGCCATATAGTCACGTTTAGGTTGTAACAGTTGCTAATGGTAGTAGATGATGGTGAACAGTGGGGAACAACCATCATGATGGGTCATAGAGACCAGATTGACAACGACGAGGATCGAGGCATCGACGGCGACGGCACTGGTTGACAACCGTCGAGTGGTAGCACGATTGTGTTTGGAGGATCTTCAAGTTTTAGAGCTATCTACTCTCTCCTACTTCGGCCCCCCTCATATGAGAATGAGGGGCTATTTATAGATTGAAGGAGTAGCGTCTCTATAAATACATTGAAAATCCGAACCGCTCCTATCCATCGGACGGCTCAAAATGATTCCTTTGATCATTTGATGTATTTTAAGTATTTGAATGCTCAAATAAAGTCAGAATTATGAGATCTTGGGCTCATTAGATCCGGCTCATCGAGATGCTCGATTTGACTATAAACACTCCATGTTTGAGAGATATTTAGGGATTTAACTGATATCCCAAAGTTTTCAAGGATATTTTATCTGCTTGATCTCGACCAGTTTCAACTTCGGATCACTTTGCTTTTAGCATCAAAATTTGTGCTTCGACTAGTAGTATTTTAAGTGTCATATCAGTTGCCCCCTATTTTTGGATGACATTATCTCAATCATCCAAAAATATATATGTCAAATACTTGAAAATGACAAATTAATCAATAAAATTTGCGGGTCCATTAACCACACATTTTGAGAGAACAGATCTTCATGGGAGCACAAGATTATGATCATTATGCGCAGGCGCGATATGTATGGATACTGAGTGCAAGATTTGAGTTATGAACCCATTCGGGAGTTATACCACGACGACGATACGCCTGTATGGCGGGTTAGTAAATAAACCGTAATTGAATGAGCGAGGCGCTGGCGAACGGCCCTCAGCGTGGTTGGTTTGGATCGCAGTCGCAGGTCGCGGCATTCTTGTTGGTCGGGAGTTCGGTCGCAAAAAACGGCGAACGGGAGGGTTGCGTGAACGGCGACGGGGAAGTAAGCGGATGCGAACCTCTGGCGCTGGACGAGGGTCCATGAGGGTTTTTTTGTCCATTTTTGCCTGTTTTCGCTCGTTTTGGGCGGTTTTGAGCGAGTTTTTGTGGTGTTTGATCTTTTTTTCCCCTAATGGAAATTAAACAAACTTAGACTCATTTGAACCTCACTTGAACTTGATTAAACCTTGATTGAAAGCCAATTGAATCTAATTCAACCCAATTAGTACTTATCCCAAATTGACTCATTTAAACCCTATATGATAAAAATTCAATTTAACTTGATTCAAACCAAGTTAATTAAATCTAAGATCTCATGATTACCCTAAACACTTGATTGAATATTCCAATCCACTCCAACCCATTTAATTTCATCAATTAGCCAAATTACCCAACTTGATCCATTTGACCCAAAAGATTCAAATGAGTCAAAACCCAATCTAGCCCAAATTGATTACAATCAAAGTCACTAATCAACCCCAAATCCATCATTGAACATGTTCCTACCATCACATAGCTTCAATTTAACCCAATCAAGCCAATTGACTCATTTAATCCAATTTTGGCCTAAATGACCAAATTAAGTCAAATTTTAGTCCAAATCAAATAAAACCAAATCAATTCACTCAATCCATTGCAAAGTAATTATTATTCATCATTGATCACCCAATTACAATCAATTGAGCTGAATTTGAATACTTAACCCAAGCTAGTTTGACTGACTTCACTCCATCTAATGTCACCAAATCTCCACCAATTTCAAATTAAACCTTCTCACACCTTCCCCTCACTCCGACAAGTCGAAATGAATCAATTCGAACACCAGAAAGTATCCCAAGACCAACTTCAGCAAGCTTCACGGTAGCGTTTGGTCTAGAGAGCAAGCGGTGAGGAGGAAACTCACGGTCTTCTCAATAGGGCTTTGCCTCTTTCAAGGAGAAGCTCTCTAGAGATCCGTCCTTGAGCCCGAGATAATTTCGATGCCATAGGATTTTTGGTACTTTGTGAAGTAAATGGATGTTTCTTGAGAATCTAATCATAGGTCCCTCTTAGATTTCATCCCTGATCATTTTGCAATCATTTCCGCATTGGACGAGCTTGAATTGAGTGGTGAAAGGTGAACGGTGTCCATCTTCTACCACGGGAAGATGACGGATCATAGGCCATCCATTCCGCTTGATTAGAACGAACGATCGTGATTAATTGTGTGAGAATTTCCTTATTTCTTAACAATGATGGGATAAATATCTATCGTCCGATCTGTGATCAGATGGCAGAGTTAAAAGCACGTCCATCGCTTAGTTAGTAGCAATGTCAGACGAATTAAGCAACCAATCGTGAAGGCCACGCGTGAAAGTGTTGTTACATTAGCACTCGTGTGATGCTAAGTGTGTTAAATGGTTTAATTAGGGTTAAAAATACATTTTAATTAATCAAAACTTTAAAAAAATTTATAATTAATTATAGAAAAATACAAATAAACTCATTTTAGAAAGCTTAGACATAGGGGAATCAAAGAAAAATAAAAGCCCTATGTTTTGCTTAATGAACATTGAATAATTATGGTTTAAAGTTTTAGGTAATTAGTTTAATTAATCTCTAATTATTTAGTTAAATGGATTGGAATTTGAGTTGATTGACCATTGGGATGACCTCTACCTCCCATAATTTTCTCAATCTCATTTACTTTGTGATTTAGGAAATTCAAAGTTTCAAAGCCTAATTATTTTTTTATGTATTTAATAATTATTAAAAATTTAAAAGTATGAAATTAATTAAGGATGACTGATTAATCATGTAGACAGTCAAGATGACCAAATGAAATAATTGTGACTTCTAGTCTTAATTAATTTCTCTAAATTATCTTAATTAGCCTCTAATTGATTAATTAAATCCCTAATTAATTAAAACTTGAAAAAAACCATGATAATTAACTAAATTTAGTAATAATTCTGATTAATTTCTCTTTGTGTTTAATAAGCAAGGAGTAATTTAATGAAATCAGGTTCCTAATTTGTTTAAGGTATTTTGAAAGTAATTATTAATTTTCTTTTGGGTTTTCTTTCTATTTATTTAATTAAGCCTTAATCATATGCTTGATTTGCATTAAAACTTTAGGACATGTTTAATTTATGCCTATGCATCTTTGCAAAATTTTTCATGATTTTTATTTGTCTACAAGGGTAATTAAATTCATAGGCCTCTTTTGGGCTTAATTTGATTAAGAGTTTAATTAACATAAATTAATTTATAAAAATCAATTAAGATGATGTTAAATCAGTTAATGAACAACAATCATGTGGGTTAATTCTTAATCATTTGTTTTCCTCTTTAGGATTAAATAACTTAATTCTTGAAATTAAGTTTTAAAGAATTTGATTTGATTAAAGGATATTTATTTATCATGATTATCCTTAAGCCTTAAGAAAGCAAAATAAGTCATTTGATAAATTTTAATTTCTTTGTTTCAATTGTTTATAAATTTATATTTCATTTATTTTATGCACTCAGCTTTAAAATTTAAAGTTAAAAAAAGGTTAGCATTTAATTGCATGGTGTTGGATTAAAGATAGTGTGACTATTATCATTAATACAACTCAAATTATTTTAAAAAATAATATGACATGATCATTAATTAAGCAATCTAAATACTAATTTTATACATATAAAATTTATTATAGGTGATATATCAAAGTGAAGCCTTTATTTTTTATGTCTTAAACTAATCTAAAACTTTTCTTACCATCATCTTTATACTTGCATGAATTTATGTGTATATGGATCAACAAGTATATAGTTTAGACACTATGGGAATGCAAGACTTTAAGTAGTCCCAAGAGGGCCTTTTAATTGACCAACTTCCGATTTAATAAAGGCACATACTTGTATAATTTTTTACATATATATGTGTATATGAGTATAAACTGAAATTCCCTTTTCTACAAAATTCATGCATCACATATATATCTGTATTAATATAACATATAGGATCACTCATGCATCAAGTGTGTAGCAATAAGAATGTAATATGTATATACATACATTAAGTCAAATTAAATAAGAAATGATGATAAGTACTAGTAATAAAGCTAAGTTAAAAAATATATTATTGATTTGACTTCATTAATCTTATGATGCCTTTCATGTTTGAATAAAATTTTTTATGTAAAATCCAAATATAGAATCAATTAAACTTATGAACCCTCCACTTAAAGAAACTAAAATTCATAAAACCCATCTCTTTGAATTAACCTAAGGCATAGATTAAAGAGGATCACCCCTCTTTCTTCTCTTTAAAATTTCAAATTATAATCATGAAATAAAGAAAATAGAATACACATAAAATTTAATCATCTTATTGAAGCTCTAATAAATTAAAGCATAACCATCTTTAATATAGGACTTGAATATTCAAACATTTATATCTCCTAAGCCCAATTGAGACATATCACACTGCTTAACACACACATTAGAATACTAACTCAATGATCCTAGTTAGGTTAGATAATGAATGTGTGATGAAATATTTTTTAGAAGTAATATTTAGATTTGATGTTGATTATTAGTGTGTTGTCCATGCTACATATTAGATTAATGATGTTTTGCAAGGTAGCTTAAGGGACGTACAATAATAATAATTATAATAAAATATATACAAATGCATTTTGCTCAGGTGTTTAGTCCTTAAACATAATCCATTATGAGAGGGACTTGGTTAGGGGAAGCTAAGTCCAAATATGTGAAGTACAATTCTTAATGTGTATATTAATCTCTAGATCTTAATTAATTATATAAACATAAAAATATAATTTTTGCAATAGTAAAGGTAAGAGTCTAAATTTAATGAAGTATACATGAATGAAAATAAGTATGTGATGTTGTTAAACTAGGGAAGTGAGGTAATCTAAGACCTCCTTGGGGCTACTTAAAGCCTAGTACTCTGGGATGTCTATACTATATACTTATTAAATACATGAATGTATATATAAAATCATAAAAAAATAAAATACTTATGCAAATGTAAATAACATATAATATTCATAGCAATATCAATTTAAATTTTCTATTAATATAATTTAAAAATAATAATTTAGATAAACTATAATATAATAAGACATATAATAAGATTAATTATTATATATATTATTAACATTCAATACACATGAAACATAAGTTTATAATGATTGAAAAATAATATATTTCCACATTTCAATCTTATAAGGACATGTAAATAATATAATCATTTAAGGTTAAATAAAGTTTTTTTGGATTTAATTTTAAATCTAAAAAATAATATTTAATATTATTAATAATCATCCCATAAGCAATAAGATTAAGTTCAAATCATTAAGCAATTAATTTAATTTTTTAAACTAATATTTAAATACATACCTAAATGATATTACTAATGGTATTTAAAATTTAAGACCAATGCAATGAGGCTCATGATGTAATTTTAGATTAAGGAAAATAATATTAAGAACACCCATGGGTCAATAATATTTCTTAAGGGTCTTCATGTTATTAAACACATAAAGAGGAACCCATGAATTCAATTTGAATTACTTGAATCAATTTTCATCTTAATTTGATTTAATTTCAACATTAAATTATTTAATTAATCCTTAATTAATCTATGCATTAATTAAACCTTCCAATGAAAATACTACGAAAATATTAAGAAAGAGGTCCTAATTATTTTGCTCATCACTCGACTATGAATAGTGATTAAACATCATTAATGATTGAAATTTACTATTTAGCATTTTTTAATAATTATTAAATTGATTAGAAGGTAATTAAGATTGAAACTTCAAATTCTCCAAATTACACCACTATAAATCCCAAGAAAATTATGAGAGGTAGAGGACATCCCATAAAATGAGCCTATCCAATTTTGGGTCAATTGACCAAGTAATTAATGCTTAATTAAGGTAATTAGTCAAAGATTCAAACCTTAACTAAGCACTATTCACTTTTCAAACATTAAAGATTTTATTTTTACTAAATTTTCCTCTATTTACCCTTTTAAAATGGGTTTACTCATATTTTTAGGATTTTTTTACAATTAGTTATGAAGTTTGGAAGTTCTGGCTAATTAATTATATTTTTAACACTCAATTAATCCCCTAACCCGTCGGCGCCACGTAGGAGCTGACATGATGGCACGCTCCACATGGTGCCATGGGATAGGCTATTTAAAACGACCCTCATGGCTAAGTCAACAGCAGAGGATGCAGTTTCGTCCCCACCGTCTAATCTCAGATCGGACAATGTAGATTAACCTTGTGGTTCCTATAGGATTAAGGTGAGATATTAGTGGATTAAACCACGGATGTCCATTCTAATCACGTGTAATGGACGACCAATGATCTGTCATCCCCCAAGTGGAGGAAGACAGACACCGTCCATCTTTCACCGCTTGATCTGAGCTCACTAGTGCTCGTGGGACGTCGGGATTGTCTCCAAAACATGCGAGGAGAAGATCTAGGAGGATCCTATGATGGAAATCGCATGAAATCAAAAATTCCTTCACAAAAGACTAACACATGGGGATTTCTACTTTTCATAGAATTTACCTTGCCAAAGCTCAAGACCGGTGGCCCAATGATCGAGCTAGCTTCATACTGAAGAGACAAAACTCTATTGAGAAGCTCTTAAGTTGCCTCTTCGGCCGATGCGTGGACTAAACATCATCGCTAAGCTCGTCGGTGTTAGTCTTGGAGTGCCTTCCAGTGTTCAAATCGATCGATGATCGATTCGTTTTGACTCGTCGAAGCTTGTGAAAGGTGTGGGAATAGAGTTTGATCGAGTTTAGGTGAGGATGGACAGATGGGGCTCTCAGTTTTGAATGGGAGTTGGTCTCGTCGATGATGGAGAGCACTTGGGAATCGGGAAAGGCTCTCGGACTGCTTGAAATCACCTAAGAAAGCTCTATGTGAAGTTTGATGAGGAGGAGTATACTCTCCTCCCCAAGTGAACCAATTGCTGAGATTGGCTCAGTCTTTGGCAGTCGTTCGACAAGGACCGGAGATGACAGTGGACTGCTAAGGTGGAGGGTTTTGAGAGGTTGAGGGAGCTGCAAGGGCTAATATGGGGTGTACCTCCTCCTCTAAGTGAACCAATGATGGGCTAAGGGTAAGCTCACCCTCTCATGACCTAAGGTTAAACCCAATAGCCTTGGGTCAGGTTGGGTCAAGTTAGGTCAGTGGTCCAAGTATCCAAAATAAGCTAAGGGTGGCTGCCATGGGTTGGTGAGTAGGTGAGACCATCCAAATAGAGATTTTGTCCTATCTAGGTGGGTTGGTTCAAGGTTTTGACCCAAAATAGGTTCACCATGGGTTGGACCCATTTGGGCTGACCTATGGTGACCCAAAGGCAAGTTTGGCTGGGTTTGGATTTGATTTGAATGGGTTTGACTCAATTTGACCCATATGCGATAAATGAGGTTCAATTGGGTTACATTGTCAATTGGTCAAATTGGGTCAAACCATAGGTTTGGCTATGTTCAAATGATGATTTTGGATGTTTTGGTTCAATTGGTTTGATTTAATTTCAATTGGATTTGGTCAATATAGGTTCATATGAGTCAAATAGGTTAAGTTGACCAATTTGGTAAAATTGACTAAATTGGCTTGGGTGGAGGGTTGGTTTAGGTTCAAGTGATGATTTGAGAATGATTGTAAGTGTTGGTTTGAATTAATTTATAATTGAGTTATATTGGGCTAAGTGGGTCAATTGGGTTGATTTGATCAAATTGGGTTTAATTGGTGGTTGAATCATGTTCAGTAATCAATTAATGATTGATTGGAGGTATTTGTTTCAATCAATTGAGTTTAGGATTTGATTTGACTCAATTTATCCCTTTAGGTTAAATTGGGTCAACTTGGGTTAAGAGGCTAATTTAGTTCAATTGGTTGTAATTGGTCAATCAAGAATGATCAAAAATCATCATAGAGGAGATTGGATGGGTTGATTCAATCCAATTTGAGTTGGATTGAAGTTTGGCTCAATTTGGTCATTTAGGCCTCTTTGAGTTAAGTAGACCAAATGGGTTGATTGAGTTGAATTGGATTGAATTAAGTGTTGAGAAGAGTTCAATGATGAATTTAGAGTTGATTGATGTCCTTAATTATAATTGATTTTAGATTTTGGCTCATTTGAATCAGGTCAAATGGGCTAACTTGGGTTGATCGAAATGATTTGGTTTAATTAGTTTGATTATGAGTCTAGGAAGGGTTTAAAATAGAGGCTTGCATGTTTTGAGTGCTTTTGTAAAAGTCAATTAGATTGGTTTCAATTGAATGGGCTTGGCTTGGATCCAAAGTACGATGGTGGAATCGATTTAGGTTATGGGTTAGGTTAATTTGGCTTGGAGCTTGGATATAAAACAAGATTCAATCGGGGTTGGTAGTGTTGGCTTGAGGTTGGTTTTGGACGAGTGAACAAACATGGGTTTTGGGTTTATGCCACAGGATATGTGGAATTTGTTTGTCCTAAGGTATATCCTAAGCTTGAAGCATACCATCCTAAGTATCTAGGCTTGGGGTTAATGTTCTCTTAATCACTAGAAGTGTCCTATGACTATGGAAAGCCTAGTGCTTAGAAGATTCCTAAGGCTAAGGAATGATGAGTTAATCCTCACCCCAAAAGTGAGGTCAACAATGCTCATATGTAAAACATAAAAATCATGTATTACTAATGCCAAATAAAATTAAAGTTGATTCGTATCAAAGGAAATATCAACTTAATTAATGGATTTGGTCAAGATAGGGTTAGGTTGTGCTACTTATTGACACACATTATGCTACATCAATCAATTATGCAACATCAAGTGAGGATTAATTAGAAACTGCGATGACATGAATTTAAACATGATGGGCCTAAAATTTTATAAAACTTTTGAGGAGGCTCTTAACATGAAAGCTTAGAAATTTTATGATGTGGCTTATATTTATGGTTAGTGGATTCAAATTTTACACTAGTTTGTGGGCATTAGGGAAAAACATAAACAATAATAGAATATATGTTAAAGAGAACATTTATGTATAGGATGAAAAAGATTATTATAGAAATTTGTAAAATATTTGTCCTTATAATATCTTGGGATGCATGAGCGAATTTTATTTTTTTCAGGTATGATTGGTTTGACTCAATTTCAAATTAAGGCATAACGCATCTAAAATGTATAGAATAACTAAAATTTGAAGTAGGAAATATAAAAATGTAAATCATCTTATACTTACCTAATAAACATGTCAAGTATGTTATATGAGATATCTTGGTAGAATAAAAGATAAGATAGATCGATATATAATTATTAATGCTAAATATAGAGGCAACATAAAACTAAAGAATATTATAGAAGTTACTTACTATGAAAATATTAGGATTTCTATAGTCAGCTCTTGATATTGAATAAATAATTAATTTAACTAATATGAATGCTACATATGAGTAACACAAATTTTTATTAAGAAAACATTAATGAGAATGATGCAAAAAAAATAATATATATATGAAAATGAAAAGATTTTGAGACAGCTAATGTTGAGTAAGATGGAAAACATATTAACATGGTGTTAAAAATATTTTCTTATGTTTTATATTTTTTATATTTTTAAATCTTGAAATGACATAAATTGATATTTTCTATTTACAGATGGATCTAAAGATGGATATGATCCTTTCTAAAGATCATTCTTTCTAATCTTCAACAACAAGAAGAAGAAGTTTACTATAGAATTGTGTGAGTAGAGTGTAGTGATTGGTATGACCTACACCACCATCAATTGTACTACTCTATTAGAACCTAATTTAGTATATCACCCACTAGTTCCTACACAATCTATGCTATTTTATCTATTCTCTTTATATCTATTATACCCATCACTCTCATCACCATATGCTAACCTTATTAGCATCTAGCTTGTACATAATTGACTTACTTAGCACAACATAGTTGTCATGAAAGATTGTTGACTATCAAGAAGTAGAGATATTCTAGTGGATTTGACTCAAGTGATTTACATATATATACTGAGCCTAACGACGACAAATAAGCATCTAAATTGTTTCAAAGAAAGTTTAATGCTTTTAATATTTTTTTTATATATGTAGGTTCAATCTTTCAAAGTAGATAATTCATAAATATATAATGAGAGTAAATTTGATGCTTCCTATATATCATGGAAGAATATTGTGACAGAAGTTTATGATATGTAGCTTCCATAGTTTGAGGTGTATATATATTGAATGCATAACTTTTTTTTTATTGTATGAAAAAAATTCACTTAGCTGCACCAAAATCATTATAAAATATTAAAAAATGTTAAATGATGAAGGTCAACTCATCTGAGATATATATTCACAGACATTAATAAGTCTAGTGAGAGGCCCCCCAGATTTGTGTATCTTGAGGAAGCCTAGAGTATGTCCAAAAGAAAGTAATGAATAAACAAAATTAGGCTTCTAATTTTGGTTGCATGGGGAGCTCACTAGTTAATGATAGCACAAATTGCCATATTGAGTATAGGAAAAAAAAAGAAAGAATAGTCCAATAAATATATATTTATCATATGATTTGATTGTTAAAATTATAACTTTCAAATAGATATTACAAAAAAAAAGGTAGAGACCCTACGATGTTGGAGTTACACATACATACACATTTATGTTAATGCCAAAAAGCCTATGTGAGTATTGGAATTTTTTAAAAGAAATTAAGTTATTAAAATATTTAAAAGTAATTATTAATAACTATGACCTTTCATTAGATGAATACGTACATTTGAGGGATATATAAAGTCAAATATCTTCCAAATGTGATGATTTTAATTTGTCGTGACAAGTTGTAAGAGGTAAGAAGAAGCGGAGGATTAAGAGCTAGGCTCTAGTGTATGCTACCCTCCCAAACATCTTACTTTGACTTAGAAAAAGTTATATTAAGGAGAAGGACAGAAGAAAGATGGTTGTATTTGTTAAAGACATAAATGCTTATATGATAGCAATACATGTTAAGAAGGCAGCAGTATGATAACAATAAATTACGAAAAAGAGAAAACATGTAGCTAATGAGGAAGATGAGGAGGATGAGAAAATGAAGAAAAAAGAGTAAGTGTGAGTTTAAAATTATTAATTTATTTTTTCTTCTATTAGAATTGAATTAGTTGTACTATTTCATAATGATTTATAATAACTACTTTTTTATATTATGATGAACTATCTTTTCAATGATTCAAGGTCAATCTAGTGAGGATAAGAAGCCATATGCACAAGAAGCCATATGCACAAGAAGCCATTAATGTCATAGCTGCTATTGGACCTAAATATGAAATTCTATCATATCATAGGATGTGAGTTTATTTACTAAGGGACATAGAAGAATGCAAGTTACCGGTTGAGACTCACAGACATTCTTGGATGAAAACTAGCTCCACTCTGATGGCTAATGGTTAGACAAATAACTGGAATATAATTATGATTAACTTCCTATTTTATTATCTTTGCACTCTTACTTTTTAAAGTTAGTTGATGCCTTTGATATTATTAAGGTGCAAATACAACATACTCTTTTTTTTGTAAAGTAGTTGATTGAGTTAGTTTAGAAAAATACAGTGCATTTAGTCACTGATAATATTTCAATTTAATTATAAAAGAACTGGATAATTACTTCATAAGAAATACGATAATATATATCGATCACCATGTGCTACATATTGTTTGAATCTTATTTTAAAAGACATTTGTGCCATGCCACATATTGAAGAGATTATCAATAAGGCATCCAAAATAATCATATTTATTTACAATCATATTTTCTTGCTTGCTTGGTTAAGAAAATGACCTAGTTGGAAAGAGATCATCCACTTGGAGCAACATGTTTAACAACAAAAGTTATTATTTAAAAAAGTGTTAATGATCACAAACATGATTTGCAAGGATTGATAACCAATAAGGACTTAAATGATTTAAAGTTGTCAAAATAATGAAAGGAAAAAAGGTGACTTTGATCATAATGGATTCTAGATTTTGGAATGATTGCTTTATTAGGTCAAAATTAGTAGCACACTCAAAAGATTATTAAAAAAATATTAACTTTGATGAGAGACAATCACTTGGCTATCTTTATGATGGAATGCATAAAGGAGGGCAATCAAATCCATGTTTAGAAATACAAAAAGACTTTATAAGCTATACATAAGTATCAATAAGAGCTGATGAGATCATCAACTTCACTATAATATTCATGCTTCTACATATTTCTTGAACCCTCATTTTTTTAGTATATTCAAGAATACAACTATCATAAAAATGAGATTATGTAAGGACTCGTTGAAATCATTGGAAATAAAGATACATGTTCTAAGCCTAAGCTTACAATGAATGAGATGTGAATCTATTGAGATTATTTAGAAAGTTTTGATTTGTAATGTCAAACGAAATGCAACCTAATTAGTTCTTTATTGCATACATTACTGTATTTATAATTTTATTATTTTTATATTTTTAAAATTAATCAATATTTAATTATTATTTAGATGAATGGTGGAAGTATAGTGTGCATTAGTCAATTTGAACCAAAAATTAAATGAAATTGAGATTTTTTGGACAATTGGTTCAGTTTGAAAAACCACGGTTCAATTTTTGGTTGAAATTTTTAGCTTATTTAGTTATTTATTTTTAGTTTAGTTTTTATTAAAAAAATTTGGGTAAAGAAAAAAATCGATTAATTCTTTGCTTACTCATTTAGTTGAATAACCCATGTTTTTGATTTTGGTTATAATTAAGAGTCACACCCACGGGAGTGAGTCGATTGACAGACTGTGATTTTTCATTAGGTTAACAATAGGTTTTTTTGCATTCCACCTCTTTGACCTTTCTCATTTCTCGCATTCACCATTTCACATTTCTACTAGTTGCTTATGCAGCGAAGAAGTGAAGTTCTCCTTGCCTTTGACTCACGAGAGAGATGAGAATAATGCTTATCATTATTTTTGCACTCTATCTTAGCTTCTCACTTGTCAAGGTAGCATAGGGGTGGAGTTGCAGTCTAAGGAGGGGGAAGGAGGGAAAGCTTCACTAGGTAAGATTTAAGGATTTCAATTTTTGGCTTTAGTATATCTTCATATTGATATTGTGTATATTTATATTTTCTTCTTCGACTTAGGCAGGGAGAGGTGAGTCTCCTTGTCATTTAATCTCTCCTACAAATGTTAGAATTTCTTTTGTGTTTTGAATAATGCAATACAAATGCAATGTAAAATCCAACAATCACTTGTGGTAGGTGATGTCAGTGTGAGGAGGCACCATTGGGTGATGACAGCCAATTAAGATGTCTTGTGATGGTAGGCAATGATGTCTAATGGGGCCAATAACAACTGGTGAAAGGTGACGATAATAATCGATGAGGGTAAAGCCGACAATGACAAGAGGCGATGGTTGGCGACTGCAAATGACTGTGACTACAACTTTATGCAAGTAGTGATACAAAATGAAATCAATCCCAAATAAGCCCTAATATTGGCTCGCTGAAATGCGTTCTTTTACACAAATTCAAGCGCTCGAAAAATTAAAATGATAAGCGCATATTTATGCAGCTTTCTAATTAATATATGAACATATTTTCGGAATGTTTACAATATAGTTAGTCATAAAATTAAAGAATTCAAGAATGAAAACAAAACTTTATGCAAACGGAGTCCGGGAAGAAGGTAGTTTAAAATTTATAACATCATGAGCTTAAACTCCTCAAAACAAATTTCTCCATCCCCATTGAGATCAAATCTCTTTATCATAACCCTACATTCACTCACGCTTTTCTCCTCTCCCAGACGCCGCAGCGCCTGCCGGAGACTACTCGCCGTGATGCAACCCTTTCCTTCCATCTCGGCTGAAAACGCTTGCCTGATAGTCGTCTCCCTTTCCTCCTCTTCCTCCATATCCACCAGATTAACAAAGTCATAGTAGCCCAGCACACCGTCTCCGTCAGAGTCCGACGATTCCACGATAGCCTCTGCCTCCGCCTCCGACAAATCCTCCCCGATGCTGTGCAAGCAGTTGCACAGTTCAGTAGCCGAGATCTTGCCGTCGCCATCTTCGTCGAAGTAGTGGAAGACCTTTTCCAACTCGTACCCTGGTGTTGTTTGCCGCAGCACCGGCTCGGGAGAAGACGGTGTACATGGCTTTTTTGGCTTCTTCAGGGAGAGCATGCCGCTGAATCTGACAAATAGAGACTTGCAGCTTCCACCGCCACCAGTGAGATCGCTGAGCTTCGACGACGAACATTGAAATTTCCAGGGGATCATCATGGCGGGCATCGTTCAGTTTTGTTTCTTAGACAACTGAATCTTTGATGGGATTGTGGGGATGCGGAGTCAGCGTCCATTTATAGATTTCGGAAGTCGCAGAGATAGTGAGAGGAGACGGCTTCTTCTGGGAAATTCCGAAGGGCGGTGGCCATGAGGAAAATAAAGGTCAAACGATCCAGCGCATGCGACGCTAAATTCATATCTCAGCTTTCGAGTTAACCGAAGTAATTTAAAATTATAAGTAGAAGCCTACTCATCCTTTTCGTCGGCTCGTCGCATCCCCACAATCCCTATAAATGGAACAAATTCGTCAGGCAGATAATAATCAGACGGCTCTATATGCATGCGCGTTCAATTTATCGGTATACTGGTCCGCAGGAAATATTACGAATCAGATCTATGAAGAAATCGCACTGCGCACTGCATGCTCTATATCATTTCTTCATTGTCTGTACTATGCCGCAGGTGAGGACGTAATATTTCCTCCCGCAGTGAGGAGTTCCTGAGAATACATTTTTATATTATATTTATTTCTTTTAATTAGTAATTAAAATTATTTTATTTGAATCGAAATATTTTCACACAAACTTCATAATAATAAATTTTATTTAGTTAAGATGAGCCTAAAACAATAAAATTTTGATTGATTAAACAAGTTCTTCCCATTTCAAAATTAACTCAAAATCTATAAAAAAAAAAAAGATTTGCATCTTGATGCTCTTCTCGCTCCTCTGCATGTACAAAACATTTTGTACACACTTGGACCAATTTTGCCTAATTTCTATTATAATAATGACATCATTTTGAATAATAATGTATTAATTAACAAAATTATTATCATAATTTTTTAAGTATGGAGCACAAATTCATCTTATTTGATATCATATATATATTTAATGTGTAGTGGAGATAGCATCATATGCATTATCTTCAACATAGCTAATGAAACCATAGGCATTTTCCTCTTTTAACTTTAACCCATGCTTTTGGATTAAATTCATGCTAAGTGGCACCATCCAGTCTATGTTCTCAAATCATTGCCCTTCCATATTTGACTTATATTAATAAGACATTGTATTATAATATATTATTTTAAATTTATAAGTATAATTTAAGTGGTTCATGTTCACAATCTGAAGGTTGCATTATTGTGCCCTCAGGGAATTAATTTTGAAATATTGGATCATTTATTTTGTGCTTTTACTAATCCATTAATGGTATTGTATCTTTATTCTTAATAGAAGAACATGTAGTTTCACATGATTTAAGCTTTTAACTTTAAGTCCATGCTTCCTCATAAATCATTTTATCTAATGCATTTCACTTTCTAGCTTCATATCTTTTCAATGTGTTGAATTAATGATAAAAATATAGCGATCATGATAATCAATGATACATTACATTTAAATTTATAATTTATCAACCAAGTAAAAAATAATAATTTTGAAAGACATAGGTAGCCCTGTCAAAAAGATTTATCAGCATTTGCTATGCTAGCATGAAATTATATATTATATGCATTTGGTACTTCCTTGATTTCATATACATATGTGTCAAATATATCTACATTGTAGACCTGAGGATTACATGCATTTCTTATCACATTAATTCAAAAATTCTAACTCAAAAAATTATGATGTCACTGACTCTTAACTACTTCTCAATGATTTATCTTAAGTTGATAGAGGTAAATATTAACATCATTGCATGAATGAATATTATCATTTTTCAAGTAAGCATATATAAGCACTCAAAAAAATTGAAACTACATTTTACACTTGTGAAAAATACAAAAATTGAAAAAAATTACAAATATGGTAATCATTACTATATAATTGGTAGTAAATTGCTCTTGATTGATGCAATAAATATTTATCAACATTT
This sequence comes from Cymbidium sinense, assembly GCA_021442155.1. Lineage (NCBI taxonomy): Eukaryota > Viridiplantae > Streptophyta > Magnoliopsida > Asparagales > Orchidaceae > Cymbidium > Cymbidium sinense. Next base: position 138,453,507 of record CM038220.1, read on the forward strand.
ACTATATAAGCATAAAGTTTTATAACATGTTCATAAAAATAAAGCTCAATCAATCATTATCATTTTTAAAATCACTCAATTCTACCATGCAAAAACTTATATAAACTAATCATAAGTCATAAATATTGATGAAAAAATAAATAATGTTCTATTTGATTTTGTTTCCATCAGTGTCATTTCAAAAAATAATTCTTCCTAGATTTTAATGATTTTTAGACATGCCACAAAATATCTGTTACTATTTTCACTAATGAAAGAAATTATTCTTCATAAATTCACTATAATTTTTCTCTCCAATTGTTGAGAAGACTCATCTCATAAACATGATTTCAAATCCATCAATTGTTTGTAAGAATATTAATTAGATATTTTATCTTTATTTTTAAAATTCATTATATTCATAAATAAGGATCTCTTGTTACCAATTAGCATTTAATAAGCTAATCATTTAAACATTCAATGAGATGGAAAGTTGATTATCAAGTATTTCTCCTTCTGAGTATTTTTATTATTTCTTAATGTAAAAAATCTTTATTATATTGACCCGTAACTTCTTTTTTTTTTAATTTTTTTTCTTCCATAATAAAATTGTAAATCAATGCTAAATACTAATGCTACAAATTTCAATAATATCATTAGATGTTTTATGAACCAATTCCAATCATATAATTATGATTTTCAAAGCATATTACCAATTCAACATTTAAGGTTGGATATAGTGATTGCCACTCATTTTCATCAATAATAGCAATAGTTATTGACTCAAAAAGCCATTTACACTCATCGTGCATGTATCTTGCAAGTGCATCATCATTCATTATACCAATTAACCACATCACAATCCACATAGAAGGTCCTTAGTTAACTTCCAAACATTTTTGTAAGATAAAAATTCAATCAAGATATCGTTACCTAACATTAAGTGAGGGGGAAAAAAAGGGGTGAGATGATAGAGAGGGGTGGTGAAGAGATGCTAGGTGTTAGAGATATATGATTAGATGAAGAGATTGTTAAAACCCATGGCTAATTATTATTTGCTAAGTTCGATTGCTTTAAGGAGGAGGCTTTATTGGTATGGTAGTAGAAAGAGATTGCAAAAATCAACTTGAATTATCCGAGTTTCTTATAAATAGTATTAGTTTTGCAAAAGTTATTACAAATAAGCTAAAGATGACCGAGCTTTCAATAAGTTACATGGTTAAATTGATAAGAGCTTGTTATGATTGTTTGATTAACTAAACGAATAAGCTTAAACAATTTTATGATTACTTGATTGTTAAATGAATAAGCTTAAATAGCTTGTTGCTTAAATTGTTTATGATTATAAAGAATATTATATAAAATTCATGAACAAACTCTTTCATAAACTAATTATGTCTTAATAAGAAGTTCAATATAATATTTGATTCAAATATTAATTAAGGCTTGATAAAACCCTTGTTTATGGCTCATTTATGATCATTTGAATTATATCTTTTTTTGGGCATTTTATTTCACATAATTTGAATGCTTTATAGTGGCATTATTTATAAAATCTAAAGGAGAAGGTTAAACCATTGAGTTTAAAACTCATATGACCATGTGGGAAGTTGTTTGAAATCATGTTTAAAAAAATTAATAAACTTTTGAAAGAACTAGCTTGTTATAAGATGAGATTCAAAACTTGTTAAATTAAATTTTTAATTTTTTTTAACATAAAAAGATGGCTCATTAATGCTCAATAGGCTTAGCTCAAGTACGGCTCATTTATATTTTCAAATAAGCTATTCTGTTAAATCTTGATTAAAGCTCATTTATATTTTCAAACAAGTTGATCGTTTAAAGTTCGTTGAACAATAAATGAATCCAACTCAAGTTAAGCTCAAAATAAGCTTGAACAAATATAAATAGAAATGAGTTTAACTTGAACATTATCATAAAAGCTAAAATAGAGGTCAATTAGAACAAGTACAACTTGAACAACCTCACACTTGACTTAGCTCACCTCCTTTGAAGTCTTAATTACAAAGGTATATTTATTAAGACTAGCTGCAATGGCAATCACAAATTTTATTGCAAGAGGAATACATATTCAAACAAACTTTTTAATAATATACCTATAACTATTTTATTTGACTTATCTATTCATATAAATCTTAGTCTTACCCAAAAGTTACGGTGTAACATTTAAAACTATTTTTCTTATCACATATGCAGATTTCTTACTAAGAAATCACTTTTGCATTTTATATTTATATTTATATTTTATTTTGTTTAAGTTTTGATTCAAAATAAAATATGTTTGATGATGATGGTTATTTTTAAAACACTCAAGACATCTAAAACTTATTTTAAATATTTTTAAAAATAATATTATTTATTTCATAAATAAAAATTTCTAAGAAATACACTAAACAAATAGATTTTCAAAATAACATATAATAAAAGCCCAAAATCAAATTTATCTCAAGTAGGCATTATGTTATCAACTTTATGTTACTAATATTGAGTTTTAGAACTGATCGGCATTTATCTTCTACTTAATAAGCATCATAAACTAACTCCTTGTATCTTCACTTAAAAGTAATTTTCTTTCAAATTTCTGTTCAATTTCATCCTATAAAAATAATTTTCAAACTAATCAATAAAGTTCTTAAAACATACTTTTTCATTGCACATATAAGATAACTTAGTTTAATGATTAAGAGCTTAGATTTTAATTAATAGTCTTGATTTCAAATTATTGCATATGTGTTATGAGTATATTTATGATTAAATTAGCTCAAATGTTAAAAAACACATTTTTGAAAAAGAAGAAAAGATATTTACAGTGTAAAAGTAAAAGAAATTAATAAAATAATAATAACCTTAACCTCTCCAAATTTTGCACACAAACAGTCCTACGAGCTTGCAACACGTCAACACTCTTCTAATTAAATAAGCTTTTACAGTAGTTAACTACTACTCACAGCCTTGAACGCCTCGAAACAAATGGCGACGTCAAACCTCTTTATTATAACGCTACATTCATTTACGCTGTTGTCTACTTGTCTTCTCCCAGCCGCCTCAGCGCTGCCTGATGCTTCACTCCGTGATGCAGTTTTCCCCATCTCATAGGCTGAAAACGCTTCCCTGACGGTCCTTTTCCTTTCCTCCTTTTTTTTTGGAAAAGTTTAAGAGCCGTAGCCCAATTGTATTCCAAAAGTAAAGTTACAAGAAGACTAATCCCTTACAGGACTGAAGCAAAAAGGAAAAACACAAAAACTAGAACAATAGTTCTAGAAACAAGATCAACTACAGTAGCTGAAAAGAAAAACCTAAGAAAAAAGGAGCTAAAAGCTCAATGGACTCAGATACAAAATACGAGATGTCCAAACTAGACAACAAAGAATACATCATGGGACTAGAGAGTCCCCTCACGGTCAAGCCGCCTCCAAACAATCCCAAAAAAGACCGAAATAGACTGCTCGACGACAAGGGATCGCAGTGAGACCACCCGAGGAGGACCAATTCAAGAGATAGTTGTGCAAGAATATCCTCATCATTGTCCATTCCAAAAGCAACCAATAGCACCACCAAAACCGCAGCAGCAGAGAATAACAGAAGCAGTAAGAAAGAAGATCAAGGCAGATGTCTGTTCTCCCTTTGAATTCCATCACAGAAAAGAATAGAACCATATAATTAAAGGTCGAATACCATAGCCAAAACCAGTAAAAAAGAGTACCAGGAGCAACCAAAATAAGAACAAGACAGAGCACCTTCCTCTCCAGGAATTCCAACACACCACAGCCACCCAAGTTCCAGGTGAAACAGAAAAGGAACAATACAACATCCTGGGAACCAATTATAAGCATCCAGATAGCCCTCATCAACAAAAAACAAAGATGAAATGCAATAATCGGGAGAGACGCAAAAGAAGTTAAATCATCAATCAATTAAGAGCAAGCACAAAAAAAAAGAAAAAAGAAAAAAAAAAAATGTAAAGTGACATCCTCTCGTGAATACCCACACACCATACCACCCTGATCCGTGTAAACCGAATAGAACGTAACATCCAGAAAACAAAGACAAAAAAACATCCGGATATCCCTCTCAACAAAAAAAGACAAATGTAAAGCCCAAAATCGAAAAGCGTAAAACGCGGGAGAGAACCTTCTTAACTGGCCGAATCAGATCCAAAAAGATGCACGAGAGCTCTTTCATCAACGTCCAGGGAAAATCAAAATGGGGCAGCATTATTGATCAATGAATATTATGTATCAGCTATTCTCTAACCCTCGAGTAAGGCTCGAACGGAAACAGGCCAAGTAGATTTGAATTTCCAAGAATCGTGATAAAGCCGCAATCCTTCCAAACGTTGGACTTCCTTGATCGTTTGAGGTGACATGTCCTGAGTGCTTTTATCTTCTGGTTGGCTCTATCCCGCTTGAGTGACCATGAAGCCTAGGAATTTCCTGAGGAAACTCCAAAATGCACTTTTGCGGCATCTTGTAGTGTCAAGAATGTCAAAGCTCATGTGATCGAAATATGTGATATTTCCAAGCTCTTAGCATTTCATCAACATACACCTCCATATTGTGCCCTATAAGATCCTTGAAGATCTTATTCATAAGGCGATATGTTGCTCCAAAGATTTTTAGTCCAATGGCATGACCGAGCGAAAGATATAGTCCCTTTTCTGCTTTGGAAGGATGTTGCTTCCTCATCGCTTTTGTTCATCCCGATTTGATTGTAGCGAATAGGCATCCATGAAGCTTAACATCGATGTCCGATGTCGCATCAACTAGTTGGTCATAATGAGGAAGGGGAAGCTATCTTTGGGCATGGAGAAGCGTAGTCGATGCACATTCTCCGAACTGCGCCTTCGACTAACACTACGTTAGCCAACCGTGGGTAAGTGGACTTCTTCAATGAACTGACTTCCGTAAGTTTGGTGATTTCTTGTTCTATGACCGCAATCGCTCGAAGGTTCTTTTCTTCTCAGACACCGGCCAGGTTGAGTCAACTTTGAGGGAGTGCGTAATGACCGTCAATGCCCGTAATATCGAGCGCCCGTGCAAAGATATATTGATTTTACGCTAAAAATCTACGACTCGATTGATCAGACAAAGAATGATCCCACCTTCACCTTTCATGGATCAACTTCGAGATAGAAGACAAATTACATCTTCAACCTGGAGAAGCCCTTCGAGGCATCCTCATCTCGTAGTCAAGTTCTCGATGTTGAGGGTTACCGACGAAATGGTCGGGCTTTGTTGATAGACGCCAGGTTATTCGTTGATTCCCACTTACCACGCCGATGCCACCGGTGTCGGAATTTCATCTGAGGTGAGGCACGATGTGATCACCGAATATGACCGGAGAGGTCTCCCAAATTGCATTGTACGCGACTGCACTTGACTACAATAAATCGTATCAAGTGGGTTGCGGTCGGGAAATTCTCCAAGAGTTACGGAAGACCGATTGTCCCTTCCACTAATACGGCCGATTATCAAATCCATACAAGGACCGCCATGGTTGAAGCTTCTCTTCTATACCCATGCTAAGGAAAGTGGAGTAAAAAAGAACATCAACCAACTCCCATTGTCAATATCCTTTAATATTGAAGCATGGATCACCCCGACCGATGACAAGGGGATCTTGATGTGGGATGCTAAGCCCTCTAGAATCTAAATCATCAAAGGTGATAGAATGGTCAACCCGAGACTTCTTCCCGCTCGGCTGCAATGAATATTTGCTGATAACACCTCCCAATTTTATCTCTCCACCACTCATTCTTCGATTGCGCCTCAAAGATTTGCTCGGACGAGCTGGTTGGTTTTGTATAAAATAGATACCCCCGAGTCTTTCAATCTCCTCCTTCCAGGTGGCACTCTTCGTGGTGTGGAAAGTGGCGTAATTTCGATTTCCAATTCCGTTTTAAAGTCGCCACTGACGCTATCATCTTCCCTGCAGGGATGTTTGCGATGACGGTTGAGAGTCAGATATTTCCTCTCGATTGAGTCATCCGAGGTCGCCGCCGAGGAGGTTTTGGGGAGGTCGCTTCTTTCTCGAGATGTTTGAACATCACCTTTGGGAACCTTCTTCCGCCGCTTGGTGGTTCAAACTGCTGTCGAGCACCGATACGGAGATTTGTGCCTCTATTCGGGGACCAGTCAAGATAGAATGGACTATCTCCGTGATGAATAAGTATCGCCGGAGTCCTCCGAGAAGCACGCCTCAAAAGTTCTAGATCTACTCAGATTCGGGCCGAGGAGAACTCGGAAGTATTCAGGGACTCTCCATCGCTCGCTGATTCCTGAGAGATGTGATGAATCTCGATGATTCTCTTGTTCGCCAGAACCGTTTCTACAAAAAATCGGCGAAGCTCTCCTGACTGACCCTGGCGAGTGAATAGAACGTACGAGCCTTTGAGAGTCGGAATACCGACACGTCAGAGTCATTTGATCGCTCAATGTGCATGATCGTTTCGAAAGCATATATCGCGGACGGGTATCGTGGATGATCTCTGGAAGTGAAGAGGCGAGAATGGATCATTCTTGCCACGGAACTCTTCCCGCACCCGCCGTAGTTCATCGCTGCGGTGACGGAGTTTCACCGAGCACGGGGCCGAGCCATTCGTGGTGAGTGAATCGCAGATCCGTTTCAAAGATCCGGATGTGGTGCCAAGGGTTCTACTTGTTGATCCGATTCTGCAATCATTCTCGTGAAGAAAATCGGATTATGCCGAGGGCCGCGGAACTCGTGGCTCTTCCAGCGCGGAACGCTTTTGCCGGCCCTCCGCAGAGTCAAGAATTTCGCTCGGAATCCTCCATCCTTGAACGCGATCTTCCAAAGAGGGGCCTGACCCTCACCGGGGACGTAAGTCTATGTAGAGAAGTGTTGGAGACTTGGCGCCTTGATCCGAATGAGGAGGTTGGAGCGAAACCCCGCTACCAACCATATTGGAGATATAGTAATGGGGAACTCAGATTTTCCCACGACGGCAAACGTCATGCGTTAGAATTTTATTCCTCAGATCTTCTTCGTCAGCCCAAAATTATCCAACACACAAGCAGGATATGAACACGGGTTATACGGAAAACCCGGTGGAAAACCACCTGGCCTTGCCCCGTAGAACTTTCACTATGTGTTCAAAAGATACGTCCTCGCTTCTCTGAGAAGAAGGTGTTTACGAGCGTAAATAATATTCCGAGTGTAGAAAATACACCAACTCCAACCCGGGGAAAGTTTCCCAAAAAGCGGCAGAACCGATCTTCCGGGAGCAACCTTGATCTTCGGAGAAAGGAGAATTGGTCTAGTCTAGTCCCTGGCGGCTCCCGATCTTCGCACTACCTGGTGGCACCTGATGGGATCGTCACGCTGGGTCGACCGGTGGTTCTCGAGCTCTCCTTCGATTTCTATTCCCTTCTAAGGTGAGAATGATTCTATTTATAGATTTTGGGAGTGGCTGCCTTGTAAATTGGTGGAAAACTCCAACCACTCCCATCTGACTCCGATCCCCGATCGACGAGTATTTTGATGATCCGGGTGCCTTAATGATGTCTAATTGGGTGATCTTGATTCGCTGGATTCGCCTCGAAAGCCGACCGACTATAAATACGCTTTGGTGACCATTCGGATCGGATCCATTTTCATGCTTCGATACTGACCTGATTCGATTCTGATCGACTATGCTTGATGTTGCTATGTTCGCCTCATCGAGACGCTTGACCGTAAGTTTGCAAATCGGTGATTGATCAAAGATTTCAAAAATGCGCCAGATTCGGCTGATCGATTAATTTTCCGGAAGTATCAATTATAAATATTATTTAAAATTCTTGAACAAACTCTTTCATAAACTCAATTATATTTTAATAAGAAGTTCAATATAATATTTGATTCAAATATTAATTAAGGCTTGATAAAACCCTTGTTTATGGCTCATTTATGATCATTTGAATTATATCTTTATTTGGTCATTTTATTTCACATAATTTGAATGCTTTATCGTGGCATTATTTATAAAATCTAAAGGAGAAGGTTAAACCATTGAGTTTAAAACTCATATGACCATGTGGGAAGTTGTTTGAAATCATGTTTAAAAAATTAATAAACTTTTGAAAGAACTAGCTTGTTATAAGATGAGATTTAAAACTTGTTAAATTAAATTTTTATTTTTTAACATAAAAGATGGCTCATTAATGCTCAATAGGCTTAGCTCAAGTACGGCTCATTTATATTCTCAAATAAGCTATTCTTTTAAATCTTGATTAAGGCTCATTTATATTTTCATAAAAGCTGAAATAGAGATCAATTAGTTAACGAGTACAACTTGAACAACCTCACACTTGACTTAGCTCACCTCATTTGAAGCCTTAATTACAAAGTTATATTTATTAAGACTAGCTGCAATGGGAATCACAAGTTTTATTGCAAGAGGAATACATATTCAAACAAACTTTTTAATAAAATACCTATAATTATTTTATTAGACTTATCTATTCATATAAATCTTAGTCTTACCCAAAAGTTATGGTGTAACATTTAAAACTAATTTTCTTATAACATATGCAGATTTATTATTAAGAGGCCGTTTGGAATCACTTTTGCATTTTATATTTATATTAATATTTTATTTTGTTTAAGTTTTGATTCAGAATAAAATATGTTTGATGATGATGATTATTTTTAAAATACTCAAGACATCTAAAAATTATTTTAAATATTTTTAAAAATATTATCATTTATTTTATAAATAAAAATTTCTAAGAAATACACTAAACAAATACATTTTTAAAATAATATATAATAAAAATACAAAATAAAATTTATCTCAAGTTGGCATTATGTTATCAACTTTATGTTACTAATATTGAGGTTTAGAACTGGTTGGCATTTATCTTCTACTTAATAAGCATCCTAACTAACTCCTTGTATCTTCACTTAAAAGTAATTTTATATCGATGGTTATAAGATATAAAATGTTCCTCTTAGCATAACATATATTTTATTAGTTTATTAATCATAGTTATGAATGAGAAAAAATTTTACTATATTTTGTTATTGGATGGTTGTAAGATTTATTAAGCAATGTATGTATATTAATGCTTAATGGTCATAAATAAATAATAAACTTATTATGGATGAAAAGGACTACAAATTAAATTCTTGATAGTTTTTTAACTAAAAATCATAAAAATATTAATATCAACCAATATAATGGTTTTTAACAAATTTTCATATGTCATTAAAAAACTCATCAACGATATTTTTCTAATGCTTGAATATTAGATCCATCTTAGCACATATTTTTATCAAAAAAATAGGGTCATAGCTCATTAAAAAAATTGTTTGTGGACAGTCTACAAAATGACTTCCTAAATTTTTTAAAGAAAATCATACCAATAAATTTTTAAAAGAAAATTCACCAAAATTTGCTTATATGAAGTTTTTGATGAGCTATATCAAAATTTTGTGGACAATATTTTTAAAGAATATTCAGTAGATTACTCACTGTAGATGTTCTTGGTGAATAATTAACTAAAATCCTAAAGTAAAATTTTCTTAAAAAATAATTGCACGCCCACTAAAACTTAAATTATTCATTATCACGCTCAATTTTAGAGTGAGGTCAACATGACAGTCTTAATTGAACTAGCATATTATGTGAAAATCTATTTTGAAATAACTTAGCACTAGATACCCTAGCACTTCTTTAGCCTTATTGGAATCAAGCCCTTAGGCTCCAATAAATTAGAACCTTATGGTTACTCGTCTTGCATACTACAACATTTAGTGTGCATATATATTCAAAAACTATTAGCTCCATGGATTCAAACCTTCATATTGGCCTTATTCACATATATTTTTATGGGCCTTAACATGACATAATATGACTTTAGAAGAGACCATATTTCACCCTTAGATCACTTATAATACATTTAAGTTTACTCTTGGCTCTATTAGACTGATCTTGTTCATTTTAGCTCAATGGATTATATTGATTAATGCTTAACTTATTATGGCGATTAAAAAATAAAGGGCACAAACGGATCTTAGGGGTGCTTATTTAAGTGATAGAATATAACATCAAAGAATAATATGCTATTCTAAAATTTAGAAATGTTTCCCTATAGTTGATTCAATCAATTAATTAGGATTCTTAAGATGGATCTAAGTGTATCAAAATTTTTTCAATGCCTTACATAGATGAAGTTACATTATTTATTGCGCTTAAAACCAAATAAGAAGTTTATGTCTTCCTTGTTGTGAAATCCAACACACACACAGGTATTTAAAGAGTGAACAAGAAAACTCCGTAAATTTTAATGTGAAAAATCTAAAATAGAAAAAAAATCACGGCCTAGCAAAAGCTTCCACTATATATTTATTTTGGAGTACAATTTTTCCGATAACGGGATTACATAATTGTATATGAGAAGGGCTGACAATGGGAATCCCAAAATCAGACAACAACAGCCATATAGTCACGTTTAGGTTGTAACAGTTGCTAATGGTAGTAGATGATGGTGAACAGTGGGGAACAACCACTGACGATGAAGGTCATCATGATGGAGACCGACGGAGATTGACAACGACGAGGATCAGTAGCGGCGGCTGACGGCGACGGCCGGCGACGGTGGTTGACAACCGTCGAGTGGTAGCACGATTGTGTTTGGAGGATCTTCAAGTTTTAGAGCTATCTACTCTCTCCTACTCATATGAGAATGAGGGGCTATTTATAGATTGAAGGAGTAGCGTCTCTATAAATACATTGAAAATCCGAACCGCTCCTCTCCATCGGACGGCTCAAAATGATTCCTTTGATCATTTGATGTATTTTAAGTATTTGAATGCTCAAATAAAGTCAGAATTATGAGATCTTGGGCCCATTAGATCCGGCTCATCGAGATGCTCGATTTGACTATAAACACTCCATGTTTGAGAGATATTTAGGGATTTAACCGATATCCCAAAGTTTTCAAGGATATTTTACCGCTTGATCTCACCGTTCAACTGGATCACTTTCTTTTAGCATCAAAATTTGTGCTTCACTAGTATTTTAAGTGTCATATCATTCTATTTTGACATTATTATCTCAATCATCCAAAATATATATATGACAAATACTTGAAAATGACAAATTAATCAATTTATGTCCATTAACCACATTTTGAGAGAAACGATCTTCATGGGAGCACAAGATTATGATCACAAGCGCAGGCCGGATGTATGTGGATACGCTAGTGCAAGATTTGAGTTATGAACCCATTCGGAGTTATGAAGACGCGACGCTGCAATGGCCGGCGCCGGGGTTGGTAGCGAAATTGAATGGCCGGAGGCTGGAACGAACGCTACGGGTCATGGTTTGGATCGCAGTCGCAGGTCGAGTTGCTCATGCGGGAGTTCGGTCGCAGAAACGGCAGAACGGGAGGGTTGCGTGAACGGCGACGGAAGTAGCGAAAACCTCTGGCGCTGGACGAAGGGTCCATGAGGGTTTTTTTGTCCATTTTTGCCTGTTTTCGCTCGTTTTGGGCGGTTTTGAGCGAGTTTTTGCGATGTTTGATCTTTTTTTTCCCCTAATGGAAATTAAACAAACTCAGACTCATTTGAACCTCACTTGAACTTGATTAAACCTTGATTGAAAGCCAATTGAATCTAATTCAACCCAATTAGTACTTATCCCAAATTGACTCATTTAAACCCTATATGATAAAAATTCAATTTAACTTGATTCAAACCAAGTTAATTAAATCTAAGATCTCATGATTACCCTAAACACTTGATTGAATATTCCAATCCACTCCAACCCATTTAATTTCATCACTAGCCAAATTACCCAACTTGATCCATTTGACCCAAAAGATTCAAATGAGTCAAAACCCAATCAAAATTGATTACAATCAAAGTCACTAATCAACCCCAAATCCATCATTGAACATGTTCCTACCATCACATAGCTTCAATTTAACCCAATCAAGCCAATTGACTCATTTAATCCAATTTTGGCCTAAATGACCAAATTAAGTCAAATTTTAGTCCAAATCAAATAAAACCAAATCAATTCACTCAATCCATTGCAAAGTAATTATTATTCATCATTGATCACCCAATTACAATCAATTGAATTTGAATACTTAACCCAAGCTAGTTTGACTGACTTCACTCCATCTAATGTCACCAAATCTCCACCAATTTCAAATTAAACCTTCACACCTTCCCTCACTCCGACAAAGTCGAAATGAATCAATTCAACACCGTAAAGTATCCCAAGACCAACTTCAAAGAAGCACTTCAGCGTTTGGTCTAGAGCAAGCGTGAGGAGGAAACTCACGGTCTTCTCAATAGGGCTTTGCCTCTTCAAGGAGAAGCTCTAGATAATCGTGCCTTGAGCCGATGAGATAATGATAAGCCATAGGATTTTTGGTACTTTGTGAAGTAAATGGATGTTTCTTGAGAATCTAATCATAGGTCCCTCTTAGATTTCATCCCTGATCATTTTGCAATCATTTCCGCATTGGACGAGCTTGAATTGAGTGGTGAAAGGTGAACGGTGTCCATCTTCTACCACGGGAAGATGACGGATCATAGGCCATCCATTCCGCTTGATTGAACTAACCATCGTGATTAATTGTGTGAGAATTTCCTTATTTCTTAACAATGATGGGATAAATATCATACCGACCGGATCATGATGGCGAGTTAAAAGCACGTCCATCGCTTAGTTAGTAGCAATGTCAGACGAATTAAGCAACCAATCTCGTAGCGTCACGTGAAAAGTGTTGTTACATTAGCACTCGTGTGATGCTAAGTGTGTAAATGGTTTAATTAGGGTTAAAAATACATTTTAATTAATCAAAACTTTAAAAAAATTTATAATTAATTATAGAAAATACAAATAAACTCATTTTAGAAAGCTTAGACATGGGGAATCAAAGAAAATAAAAGCCCTATGTTTTGCTTAATGAACATTGAATAATTATGGTTTAAAGTTTTAGGTAATTAGTTTAATCTCTAATTATTTAGTTAAATGGATTGGAATTTGAGTTGATTGACCATTGGGATGACCTCTACCTCCCATAATTTTCTCTCTCATTTACTTTGTGATTTAGGAAATTCAAAGTTTCAAAGCCTAATTATTTTTTTATGTATTTAATAATTATTAAAAATTTAAAAGTATGAAATTATTAAGGATGACCGAATCATGTAGACAGTCAAGATGACCAAATGAAATAATTGTGACTTCTAGTCTTAATTAAGTTCTCTAAATTATCTTAATTAGCCTCTAATTGATTAATTAAATCTAATTAATTAAAACTTGAAAAAAAACCATGATAATTAACTAAATTTAGTAATAATTTCTCTTTGTGTTTAATAAGCAAGGAGTAATTTAATGAAATCAGGTTCCTAATTTGTTTAAGGTATTTTGAAAGTAATTATTAATTTTCTTTTGGGTTTTCTTTCTATTTATTTAATTAAGCCTTAATCATATGCTTGATTGCATTAAAAACTTTAGGACATGTTTAATTTATGCCTATGCATCTTTGCAAAATTTTTTCATGATTTTTTAGGCTTGTCTACAAGGGTAATTAAATTCATAGGCCTCTTTTGGGCTTAATTTGATTAAGAGTTTAATTAACATAAATTAATTTATAAAAATCAATTAAGATGATGTTAAATCAGTTAATGAACAACAATCATGTGGGTTAATTCTTAATCATTTGTTTTCCTCTTTAGGATTAAATAACTTAATTCTTGAAATTAAGTTTTAAAGAATTTGATTTGATTAAAGGATATTTATTTATCATGATTATCCTTAAGCCTTAAGAAAGCAAAATAAGTCATTTGATAAATTTTAATTTCTTTGTTTCAATTGTTTATAAATTTATATTTCATTTATTTTATGCACTCACGTTTCAAATTTAAAGTTAAAAAAAGGTTAGCATTTAATTGCATGGTGTTGGATTAAAGATAGTGTGACTATTATCATTAATACAACTCAAATTATTTTAAAAAATAATATGACATGATCATTAATTAAGTCTAAATACTAATTTTATACATATAAAATTTATTATAGGTGATATATCAAAGTGAAGCCTTTATTTTTTTTGTCTTAAACTAATCTAAAACTTTTCTTACCATCATCTTTATACTTGCATGAATTTATGTGTATATGGATCAACAAGTATATAGTTTAGACACTATGGGAATGCAAGACTTTAAGTAGTCCCAAGAGGGCCTTTTAATTGACCAACTTCCCTGATTTAATAAAGGCACATACTTGTATAATTTTTTACATATATATGTGTATATGAGTATAAACTGAAATTCCCTTTTCTACAAAATTCATGCATCACATATATATCTGTATTAATATAACATATAGGATCACTCATGCATCAAGTGTGTAGCAATAAGAATGTAATATGTATATACATACATTAAGTCAAATTAAATAAGAAATGATGATAAGTACTAGTAATAAAGCTAAGTTAAAAAATATATTATTGATTTGACTTCATTAATCTTATGATGCCTTTCATGTTTGAATAAAATTTTTTATGTAAAATCCAAATATAGAATCAATTAAACTTATGAACCCTCCACTTAAAGAAACTAAAATTCATAAAACCCATCTCTTTGAATTAACCTAAGGCATAGATTAAAGAGGATCACCCCTCTTTCTTCTCTTTAAAATTTCAAATTATAATCATGAAATAAAGAAAATAGAGAATACACATAAAATTTAATCATCTTATTGAAGCTCTAATAAATTAAAGCATAACCATCTTTAATATAGGACTTGAATATTCAAACATAAAAAATTATATCTCCTAAGCCCAATTGAGACATATCACACTAAGCTTAACACACACATTAGAATACTAACTCACTGATCCTAGTTCTAGGTTAGGATAATGAATGTTGTGATGAAATATTTTTTTTTAGAAGTAATATTTAGATTGATGTTAGGATTATTAGTGTGTTGTCTGGATGCTAGAGCGATATTAGATTAATGATGTTTTGTGCAAGGTATTGTGCTTAAGGGACCGCTACAATAATAATAATTATAATAAAATATATACAAATGCATTTGCTCGTAGGTGCTGTTTAGTCCTTAAACATAATCCATTATGAGAGGTGGACTTGGTTACCCAAGGTAGGGTGCTAAGTCCAAATATGTGAAGTACAATTGCTTGGTTTGAATGTGTGTTATATTAATCTCTATTTTGATAGTGTAGTTAGATTTAATTATTTTACAAAAATATAATTTTTGCAATAGCATTAAGGTAAGAGCTGTAGGGTTTAGGATGAGGAGTGTCTAGAAGGCATTGACCTATAAGTACGTGATGTTGTTAACCA
This sequence comes from Cymbidium sinense, assembly GCA_021442155.1. Classification (NCBI taxonomy): domain Eukaryota; kingdom Viridiplantae; phylum Streptophyta; class Magnoliopsida; order Asparagales; family Orchidaceae; genus Cymbidium; species Cymbidium sinense. The sequence continues at coordinate 138,468,834 of CM038220.1, forward strand.
GGGAAGTGAGGTAGTCTAAGACTTCCTTGGGGCTATTTAAAGCCTCGTATTCTCGAGATGTCTATACTATATACTTGCTATCTTAAATACACATGAATGTATATATAAACATAAAAATAAAAATTATGCAAAAGTTTGTAAATTAACATATTTATTTATTCATGCAAAGTAAAGGTCAATCTAAATTCTATGCAAGTATACATTTGAATGAAATTAAGTAAGTATGTGTAGTTGTTAAACTAGGGAAGTGAGGTAATCTAAGACTACTTAAAGCCTAGTACTCCGGATGTCCGACTATATACTTATTAACATTCAAACACATGTAAACATACACAGGAATCATGAAAATATAATAATACTTTAGCATGTTAACCTATAAGCACATGTAAATCACATATAATATTCATAGCCAATATCAATTTAAATTTTCTTCATTAATTTATAATCTTAAAAATAATTTGAGATTTACTAGTGATAATAGCGACACCATATAATAAGATTAATTCAACACTTGCAACTTATACATATATAATTATATTTATTTGAAGACATGAATGCATGATATCAAATGACACATAAGTTTATAATGATTGAAAAGGAATAATTAAATATTTCCACATAAGACATTCAATCACATTACTTCCTAAGGACAATCAAGTAAAATAAAATCATTTAAGGTTAACTAAAGTTTTTTATGGAGTTTAATTTTGGATTTGAATTTTTAAATCCTAAAGAGGAGAAATAATATTTATTATTTCGCCCCATCCCATGTTAGTGACTTAATGGATTGATTAAGTTCAAATCATTAAGCAATTAATTTAATTTCCCTTTCCTAAACTTCTTTAATTTAATTAACCATTTAACCATGAGTCTCAAATGATATACTAATGAGTATTTAAAATTTATAATGCACTTAACAAGACCTAATGCAATGAGGCTCATGCATAAGTGTTAATTAGATTAAGGAAGAATCTAATTAAGTACTAATATGATTTTCCCACACCCATGGGTCAACAATATATTTCTTAAGGGTCTTCATGTTATTAAACACATAAAGAGGAACCCATGAATTCAATTTGAATTACTTGAATCAATTTTCATCTTAATTTGATTTAATTTCAACATTAAATTATTTAATTAATCCTTAATTAATCTATGCATTAATTAAACCTTCCAATGAAAATACACTTACGAAAATAATTAAGAAAGAGGTCCTAATTATTTTCGCTCATCACTCTGACTATGAATAGTGATTAAACATCATTAATGATTGAAATTTACTATTTAGCATTTTTTAATAATTATTAAATTGATTAGAGAAGGTAATTAAGATTGAAACTTCAAATTCTCCAAATTACACGACCTATAAATCCCAAGAAAATTATGAGAGGTAGAGGACATCCCATAAAATGAGCCTATCCAATTTTGGGTCAATTGACCAAGTAATTAATGCTTAATTAAGGTAATTAGTCAAAGATTCAAACCTTAACTAAGCACTATTCACTTTTCAAACATTAAAATTTTATTTTTACTAAATTTTCCTCTATTTACCCTTTCCAGAAATGGGTTTACTCATATTTTTAGGATTTTTTTACAATTAGTTATGAAGTTTGGAAGTTCTGGCTAATTAATTATATTTTTAACACCCAATTAATCCCTAACCCACGCCAATGAGAGTCTGACATGATGGCGCGCTCCACATGGTGCCATGGGATAGGCTATTTAAAACGACCCTCATGGCGACTAAGTCAGCAGCAGAGGATGCAGTTTCGTCCCCACCGTCTGATCTCAGATCGGACAATGTAGATTAATCTTGTGGTTCCTATAGGATTAAGGTGAGATATTAGTGGATTAAACCACGGATGTCCATTCTAATCACGTGTAATGGACGACCAATGATCTGTCATCCCCCAAGTGGAGGAAGACAGACACCGTCCATCTTTCACCGCTTGATCTGAGCTCACTAGTGCTCGTGGGACGTCGGGATTGTCTCCAAAACATGCGAGGAGAAGATCTAGGAGGATCCTATGATGGAAATCGCATGAAATCAAAAATTCCTTCACAAAAGACTAACACATAGGGGATTTCTACTTTTCATAGGAATTTACCTTGTCAAAGCTCAAGACCGGTGGCCCAATGATTGAGCTAGCTTCATACTGAAGAGACAAAACTCTATTGAGAAGCTCTTAAGTTGCCTCTTCGTCGATGCCTCTGTGGACTAAACATCATCGCTAAGCTCGTCGGTGTTAGTCTTGGAGTGCCTTCCGGTGTTCAAATCGATCGATGATCGATTCGTTTTGACTCGTCGAAGCTTGTGAAAGGTGTGGGAATAGTTTGATGAGAGTGAGGATGATGGGGCTCTCAGTTTTGAATGGGAGTTGGTCTCGTCGATGATGGAGAGCACTTGGGAATCGGGAAAGGCTCTCGGACTGCTTGAAATCACCTAAGAAAGCTCTATGTGAAGTTTGATGAGGAGGAGTATACTCTCCTCCCCAAGTGAACCAATTGCTGAGATTGGCTCGCTTTGGCGCTCGACAAGGACCGAGATGACAGGACGCAAGGTGGAGGGTTTTGAGAGGTTGGGAGCCGCAAGGGCTAATATGGGGTGTACCTCCTCCTCAAGTGAACCAATGATAGGCTAAGGGTAAGCTCACCCTCTCATGACCTAAGGTTAAACCCAATAGCCTGGGTCGCAAGTCAAGTTAGGTCAAGGGTCCAAGTATCCAAAATAAGCTGGGTGGTCGCCATGGGTTGGTGAGTAGGTGAGACCATCCAAATAGAGATTTTGTCCTATCTAGGTGGGTTGGTTCAAAGGTTTTGACCCAAAATAGGTTCACCATGGGTTGGACCCATTTGGTGACTATGGTGACCCAAAGGCAAGTTTGGCTGGGTTTGGATTTGATTTGAATGGGTTTGACTCAATTTGACCCATATGCAGTAAATGAGGTTCAATTGGGTTACATTGTCAATTGGTCAAATTGGGTCAAACCATAGGTTTGGATATGTTCAAATGATGATTTTGGATGTTTTGGTTCAATTGGTTTGATTTAATTTCAATTGGATTTGGTCAATATAGGTTCATATGAGTCAAATAGGTTAAGTTGACCAATTTGGTAAAATTGACTAAATTGGCTTGGGTGGAGGGTTGGTTTAGGTTCAAGTGATGATTTGAGAATGATTGTAAGTGTTGGTTTGAATTAATTTATAATTGAGTTATATTGGGCTAAGTGGGTCAATTGGGTTGATTTGATCAAATTGGGTTTAATTGGTGGTTGAATCATGTTCAGTAATCAATTAATGATTGATTGGAGGTATTTGTTTCAATCAATTGAGTTTAGGATTTGATTTGACTCAATTTATCCCTTTAGGTTAAATTGGGTCAACTTGGGTTAAGAGGCTAATTTAGTTCAATTGGGTTACATCACATACCGACGGGTGGTCGACAAGAACCGGCGATGGTACGGCAGGGATGACGCCAAGATTGTCACGATGGTCTGCGGCAAGGACCGATCTGTAGTCGGCGGGGCAAGGACCTGGCTACATTAGGGCCGACGGGCGGCAAGAACGAATGACCTGCATACGGCGACCGACGTCCAGAAGTTGGCGATGACCGCAACGATGGTGACCGGAAGGTTAAGGCAGGTGACCGCGATCTGCAAGGTGGTGACCGATGACGGTGGTTGGCGGCCGACGGGGGTGGTCGATAGCGGCAACGCTACCTGCGATGACGACGGACCGGGCGTCGATACGGGATGACCAGCGATCTATGGTGATGACCCGAAGATTACCCAGACCGGTCGGCCGACAAGGATCGGCGGCGGGTACCGGCCGTGGTTACGATGGGGTGGTCAACGAATCAAGTACCTGCATGACCGGTGGCCTGCAGAATGGGGATGAACAAATGCGATGGTGGTGGCGATTGCCAGCGATGGTCAGCAGCAGGGCCGACGGTAGTTGGTGGCGGCGTGACCGCCATGGTTCTGGTGGTCGGTGAAGAAGTGGTACTGGCGCAGCGCGCGTCGGTAATACGGGATGACCGGCGACGATGGAGTGCCAAGACAGCGATAGGTGGTGGGTAACGGAAGCGCCTACGCGTGACCGACTACAATAGTTTGGGCCGACGAGGGTGGTCGGCAGAATCGGCGAGTAGTCTACTGGTGGCAACCGACGCGCAGAATGGGCGGGATGACCGGCGACGATGAGGATTTTTGACCTATTCGAGGTTGTTTATCAAGGTGTTACCCGATGATGTTAACCTGTATGGAAGAGGTCGTGGGAAGTCCACCAAGGACCTTTTGACCTATCCTAGGTTGTTTGTCAGAGTGTTTGCTCAATGATATTAACCTGTATGGAAGAGGTTGAATTGAATCCGCTGAGAATTTTGACCCATCCGAGGTTGTTTGTCAGAGTGTTACCCGATGACGTTAACCTGTGTGGAAGAGGTTGAATTGAATCGCTGAGAATTTTGACCCATCCGAGGTTGTTTGTCAGAGTGTTACTGATGATGTTAACTGTGAGAAGTGGTTGAATTGAATCCGAGATTTTGACCCATCCAAGGTTGTTTGTTAGTGTTACCATGACGTTAACTATGGAAGGAAGAGGTCGAATTGAATCCGAGAATTTTGACCTATCCAGGTTGTTTGTCAAGGTGTTACCCGGCTGACGCAACGTATGGAAGAGGTCGTGGGAAGTCCACCAAGGATCTTTTGACCTATCCTAGGTTGTTTGTCAGAGTGTTACCCGATAATGTTAACCTCTATGGAAGAGGTTGAATCAACTGGCCGATGATTTTGACCCATCCGGTTGTTTGTCGAGTGTTACCCGGCGATGTTAACTCGTGGAAGAGGTTGAATTGAATTGCCGAGATTTTGACCCATCCGGTTGTTGTGTCGAGTGTTACCCGGCGACGCTAACTGATAGGTCGAATTGAATCCGGAGGATTTTGACCATTCGGGTTGTTTGTCGCCCATGACGCAACTATGGAAGAGGTCGGAAGTCCACCAAAGATCTTTTGACCAATCCTAGTCGCTTTGTTAGAGTGTTACCCGGCGACGCTAACTTGTATGGAAGAGGTTGAATTAAATCCGAGATTTTGACCCATCCGGTTGTTTGTCGAGTGTTACCCGACGCGTTAACGAAAGAGGTCGAATTGAATCCGCTGAGGATTTTTGACCTATCCGAGGTTGTTTGTCAGGGTGTTACCCGATGACGTTAACCTGTATGAAAGAGGTCGCGGGAAGTCCATCAAGGACCTTTTGACTTATACTAGGTTGTTTGTCAGAGTGTTACCCGATGACGTTAACCTGTATGGAAGAGGTTGAATTGAATCCGCTGAGGATTTTGACCCATTAAAGGTTGTTTGTCAGAGTGTTACCCGGCGACGCAACTGCATATGGAAGAGGTCGGGAAAGTCCATCAAGGACCTATTGACCTATCTTAGGTTGTTTGTCGAGTTACCCATGACGCTAACCTGGAAGAGCAGGAAGTCCACCGGATGACCCCATCCGTTGTTTGTCAGAGTCTTTGCTCGATGACGTTAACCTGTATGGAAGAGGTCGTAGGAAGTCCACAAAGGACCTTTTGACCTATCCTAGGTTATTTGTCAGAATCTTTGCTCGATGACGTTAACCTGTATGGAAGAGGTCGATTAAAACATCTATTTGTGGTTGTAGCCAAAGTTGCTCCTTAATCATGACCTTTTATTAGTATCGACTTGCTTTTGATAATTAATTAGATATCCGTAATATCGATTTGGATAATCTTTTGAGATTAAGATTTGCCCCGCCGACAAAACCCAAGAAGTTTGATGAATCTTCAATCTTTGCTTGCGCTCCTTAAAAGCTTGAAATACTACATCTCGATGGTGGTTTTGATCTTGTTGGGGAACTTGGTTGCCATACAAGATGATATAATGGGAATCAATTTTCCACAGACGGTGCCAAACTGTTGCATGCTAGAAAATTATGAGAGTAAAAGTTTAGCTTTGTTGTGAAATCCAAAGACACACACTGTATTTAAAGAGTGAATAATAAAACTCCAGAATTTTTACATGAAATATCTCGAAAAGAGCGAAAAAAACTACGGGGCCTTGCCCAGTAAAAATCTTCCACTATGTATCTGTTTCAGAGTACAAAATATTCCTGATAATGGGATTACAAGATTTCATATAAGAAAGGAACAACAGCTATGTGACAACGATCAAGTTGTAACAGTTGCTAGTAGTATCAGATGATGGTGAACTATGCGGAGCAATCACGGTGGAAATGCGGAACAATCACGTAAATGGGAACAATCGCGAAACGCAGGAACAATCACTGGTAGAAATGCAGGGAAAAATCACTGGTAGAAGTCATCATGAGGAGATCAACAGAGATTGACGACGGCAAAGATCAATGGCGGCCGACGCGCGGCGGTGGTTGACGACCGCCGAGTGGCGACGATTGTGTTTGGAGAATCGTTAGAGCTCTCCTTTCTCTCTTGGGCCTCCCTCATATGAGGAATGAGATGCTATTTATAGATTGAGGAGTGGCGCTTCAGAATACATGCAAAATCGAACCACTCCTCTCCATCTGGACGGCTCATGATGATTCCCTTGATCATATGATGTATTTTGTGTATTTGAATGCTCAAATAAAGTCAGAATTGTAAGATCTTTGGTTTATTGGAACCGGCTTGTCGAGATGCTCGATTTGATTATAAACACTCCATATTTGAAAACTTTTTAGGAATTTAACTGATGTCCCAAAGTTTCCAATGATATTTTAAGTGCTTGATCTCACCGCCAATTTCTCGACGACTTGCTTTCGATCAAGATTCGGCTCACTTAGAGAAATTTTTAGGGTCATATCAGCGAACATTCTACAAAATGGCTAGCTAAATATTTTAAACCAAATCCTATCAATAATGTTTTAATAAAAAATTCACCAAATATTGCTTATATGAAGTTTTTGATGGGCTATATCAAAATTATGTGGATAATATTTTTAAAGAATATTCTAGTAGATTACTCTTTAAAGATTATTGTTGATACTAAGATTATCAATGTTATAAGTGTTTATGCTTCTCAAGTAGGTGTAAGTAAAAGAAGAATTTGGAATTAGAAGGATTAGTACAAAGGATACCTCTTGAAGAAAAGTATTTCTTGGAGGAGATTTAAATGAACATGTTAGAGTGGTAGAAGATTTTAAAAGTATTCATGGTGGTTATGGATTTGGAGTAACTAATGATGAAGGTAGGACTATATTAGATTTTGCATTAGCTTATGATTTTGTAGTTTCTAATATTTTATTTAAGAAAAGAGATGAACATATTATTACTTATAAAAATGGATCTAGTAAAACACATATTGATTATTTTTTGATAAGGAAAATAGATCGCTTAGATTGTAAAGATTATAAGGTCATTCTAAGTGAATGTTTAAGTACCCAACATTGATTGTTAGTTTTAGATTTTAAGATGAAAGACTGTAAGAGGAAAAATAAATCAAATTATTATCCTAGGATTAGATGGGGACACCTAAAGAACACAAATAAAAATATTTGTAAGAGCAAGCTAGAAGAGCTTAAAATTTGGGATGTTCATAAGAAAGCTAATGTTATGTAGGAAAAAGTAACAAGTGAAATTAAGCAAGTTGCTAAAAATATCCTTCGAGAATCAAAAGAAAAAGCTTCTTTTAATAAAAATAGTTGGTGGTGGAGTCAGAGCGTGCAAGAAAATATAAGAAATAAGAAGCATTATTATAAAGCTTGATTTATATGAAAAAAACTCGGAGAATTAAAAAAGATATAAAGTGATCTATAGAGATTCTAAGAAAATAATATATGATGCAAAAAATTTAGCTTTTAGTGATTTATACAATAAATTAGATATCAAAGAAGGTGAAAGATGTATGTATAAGTTAGCCAATCAAAGAGATAGGAGAAGTAAAGACCTAGTTTAAGTGAGGTGTATTAAGGATGAAAATAATAAAGTGCTTTTCTTAGAAAATGATATTGAAAATAGGTGGATGAGATATTTTGATAAACTTTTCAATGAAGGATCTAAAAGTACGATTGATTTTAGCAACCTTAATACCCTAAACAAAAATAGAGAATTTTATTTTTATCATCGTATTAGTAAATCTAAAGTGAGAGAAGCTTTAAAGAAAATGAAATGTGGAAAAACAGTAGGACCTGATGATATTCCAAAAGAAGTGTGGAAATGTTTAGGAGATCAAGGAATTTCTTGGCTTAGTAATCTTTTTAATGTTATCTTAAAGACTAAAAAGATGTTAGATGAGTGGAAAAAGTGTTTGTTGGTTCCTATATTTAAGAATAAAGGTGATGGACAAGAGTGTGCAAATTATAGAGTAATTAAGTTAATGTGTCATACTTTAAAATTATGGAAGAGAGTAATTGAGCATAGTTACGATGTGATACAAAAGTTTCTCACAATCAGTTTGGTTTCATGCCAGGTTGATCTACTATGGATGCTACACATTTGTTAAGAGGTTTTATGGAGAAGTATAGAGAAAGTAAGGAGGATTTACATATGATATTTATTGATTTAGAGAATGCTTATGATAAAGTTTCAAGAGATGTTCTTTGGAGAGTTCTAGAATAGAAAGGAGTTAATATTAGTTATATTCAAGTCATTAAGGATATGTATACTAGAGCTGTTACTTGTGTCCAAACATAAGAAGGTTTGACAAAATATTTTCCTATTTCAGTTGGATTACATCAAGGATTAGCTTTAAGCCCTTATCTTTTTTGCTTTAGTTATGGATGTTCTTACTAGGCATTTACAGAAAGATGTACCTTGGTGTATGCTTTTTGCTAATGACATTATTCTTGTTGATAAGACTAGAGAGGGAGTCCAAGAGAAACTTGAATTATGGCAGTCAACATTAGAGTCTAAAGGTTTTCATTTAAGTAGATCTAAAATTGAATATATGGAGTGTAATTTCAGTTGTAGAAGTTATAGTGGTAGTGTTGTGACATTAGGTAAACAAGTCATTAATAAGACTGAGTGATTCAAATATTTAGGCTATATTATTCAAAATGTTGGTGAAATAGATGGAGATGTTATTAGTAGAATTCAAGTTGGATGGTTGAAGTGAAGGAATGCATCTACAGTGTGATAGAAAAGTTCCACTTAAACTTAAGGAAAATTTTATAAGATGGTGGTAAGACCTGAATGACTTATGGTGCAATGTTGGCCAATAAAAGAGAAGCATAAGACTAAGTTAAGTACGAGATGAGAATGCTGTGGATGAGTGGCTTTACTTTTAGAGATAAAATACGAAATGAGTATGTTCAGGAAAAAGTTGGAGTAGCTCCAATGATAGATAAGATTAGAGAGTCACCTTAGATGGTTTGGCCACACAAATCGCCCCGATGACCCGCCAGAGAGTAGATGCATTGCCTTATGTTAAGAAAGGTAGAGGTAGACCTAAAAATACTTGGTTAAGATGTATAGAAAATGACCTTAGTATACTTGAATCAAATGAGAATTTGACACATAATAGGACACAATGGAGATGAAGGATTCATGTAGCCGACCTCACTTAGTGGGATAAAGGCTTGTTGTTGTTATTCTAGTAGATTACTCACTAGATGTTCTTGGTTAATAATTAACTAAAACCCCAAAGTAAAATTTCCCTTAAAAAAATAAAAGGACGTCAACTAAAACTTAAATTATTAATTATCACACTCATTTTTAGAGTGAGGTTAACATGACAACCTTAATTGATGTCACTTCCACTAAAGAGTATGAACCCGCCCTAACTCTCGGATTGATAACTTGTCTTGATGGGCTTCCACTTAACACCTCCTGCACTTCAAAAATTATGAGATCAATCTTATAAAATAAAAGATAGCTAGGATATTATTTATTATGAAAGAAGTCTAAGAATATAAACTTAATCCCTAAATTCCAAGATCATGAATGGTATGAAAAATACTTCTTAGAAATGCAATAAATTTTTAATTTTAAAATATTTTAGAAGTAAGAGTCATTTGATAAGGCCAGATATATCTAATTATGCATACATGAATGTAAATGAAAATTGGTTATGGGCTAAATCATAGAGAAAAGTGTACTTCCCCAAGAACGTGGTTATACTCATTGAATATATGCCCCTTATGTGTAATGGATAAAAGGGCCAATTCCAGGAAGAAGAAGAATATGAAGTATGATTATAAAAGCTAAGGTTTTTAACTGATTTTAATATTTATGCTTAAGGCTTTTGCCAGGTTAAATTATGAGTTGTATTATTTTAATTTTAACTAATTAATTTTAATTGAGTATAAAATTTAATTCTTATAAGCCTACCTAAACCTAGTATAATATTCAAACAATTACAATATCACATAACGAAACATATGAAAATGTTCAGCTTTTCTAATGCGCAATGGAATGTAAGAAAATATCAAATAATCAAAATAATATAATAAAAGGTTAGTGCAATTGAGTTCAGCTATACACCCCAAAGAACAAAAAGGGTAGCCAAGTTCTACCCTTATATAACCCAACCTAAAACTAAGTAAATGAATTGGTTAAGAGGGTCTTCATGTTTTCATTTCGATAGTGTGATTGCTCTAGGCTTCACAAGGCCTCTCAAGTCTACACCTTCTAGCCATTGCTTATTTAAGCTACATGACTCTAACCTAATTCTATTTATAAATTATAATTAAAACTCTAAAATAAAATTTTAACTAAACCTGTAAAATAGAGATTTGGTGAAGCATGCATACACACAAGTAATTATATTTTATATAGTTGGGCTTGATACCAACAAGAACCAAGCTCACCTATCCTAGTGGGCTATGCTCAAGGGATTAACTAAGCAACACCTGCAAGTAAGTTTGTTAGTTTTAAATTTATTACATCATACCTTTTCTTTAGCATAACCCCTTAGAAAAAGTTAATACTAGTTTAATAAACATCATCACAATATCCAATCAGTGAGCATACATCTCTAACATTTAGTCTAAAATTATACATCACAAAATAAAAATCATCAATATAATAAGGCAATCACCTAACTTAAGTCTAAAATCAAAAAGACCTATTACTTTTTTGTGTGTGCAAAGGTTAGTGTGGTGAGATAAAGCTATGCTTTGATATTTAAGTGCAATTTAAGAATGAGATTCAATTTATTATCATTAGGAGATCCTAATTTTAATGGTTAATAACTTAAGGATAGATTTTTAATTTTAATTTTATTTTTATTTGAATTGAATGTAGTGTGTTAAAAAGTGTGAGGAATAATGGGCCCCACTTGTGGTGGAGCACACTCCTCCTTATGCACTAGTCTTAATAGAGTCCAAAACAAATGAGTTTTATGGATTTTATTTTATTTGGTTAGTAAGGGTAAATTTATATAAGTTTTAAGTTGAGATTCTTTTAAATTCAAATGATTTATAATCTTATGAAGTCTACCTTAAAGTTAGAGAAACATTTTAAGGATTACTTCATGACATTTTTTTATTATTAATAGGGAAGCATATTTTAGTAGTTTTATCCATCCTAAATAAAAGTTCTTGCCCAACAAATCATGCACCCTTAAATTTTTTATTAATAAATATATTCATTTTGGTAATTTTGTTCACCCTAAATAGAAGTTCTTGCCCAACAAAAAACGGAAAAAATTTTTTTTCTTTATTGATTACCACTTTTTTATTTTGGATAATAATTTATATAGTAATAATTTAAGTTGATTATTTTTATCACACAACATGCTTTTTTGGTTATATATAATAATATTTTATTAAGCACTTAGAATTTAAAATTAATATATTGATTGATAATAATGATGACACAACTTAAATTAAATATCATTCATATATATATTTTTTACAATGAAATGAATAAATACAATTAATAGCATACTCATCTTAAGATAATACCTATTTTTAAAGGAAGATTTACATACATACCACTTAATTCTTATGCATTTACATATCTAATACCTAAAGTTAGATATTTACTTATCTAACACTTTCCTATGCTCTTAAAAATGTGTATATCACTTTTAAGTACTAATGATGATATTTTTGATGTGATATTGAAGATTGTAGTGTTACATATGCAAAAAATTAAAATTTAGGTGTTAAATATGTAAATACATAAGAATTGAGTGGTATGTATGTAAGTCCCCCATTTTATAATTATACTTTTAAAAATTATTTTAATCTCAAGTGACTAATATTTTAAACTCAATAACTACAAAAAAAAAAAAAAAACAAAAAAACAAAAAGCAAAACAAAAAAAAAAATGCACAGAACAATAGATAATTATTCATAGCTCCTTATAAAAAAAAGTAATTTAACCTTCCTAGCATTGTGAGTCTCAATAAAAGGAGTTTGTTACACTATTAACCATGGAGTAAGATTGAGCTCCGAGTCCCACTATTATAAACTATAGTGAATTTAATATTATTTTTAAATCTAGTAACTGAAAGTAGACTTTTTCACAAATTTTGATAGCTAAATGGACCACCATAAAAAGTGATGCTAGTTTTGCTCTTAAATTTTAGGTTGAAATACACTTATAAATCATTTAAAAGTTTTTAGAAGGATTATATATATATATATATATATATATATATATATATATATATATATATATATATATATATATATATATATATATATATATATATATATATATATATATATGCTTAATTAATATTAAAATGTGATTAGAATTCTCATTTAAAAGGAATTAGGCTCTGTGCAAGGTAGCTTCATGACTGATGGGAATTGGCTGTTGAAACAACTAATATATTACCTAGGGATTAGATGGATAGTGCCACGATGTCATATTAGCATAAACTTGGACCCTAATATAGAGAGTAAGGCACATAGGTGTTCCAATGCAAAGCACTATAACATTAGAAGTAGCTCAAAGAAACCTAAAAATAGCGGAAGAATAGTAAAAGATAATACAGCGATCGTCGAGGTGCGACATTAGCTTGGAGGATTTTCCTTTAGAGCTCTCTCCTCTCTTTAGCCTCCTCTCATAAGAATGAGGACTATTTATAGATTAGAGGGCGCGTATAATAAAAAATTGAACCACCTCCATCAGACGGCTCAAAATGATTTTCTTGATCATCTGATGTGAATGCTCAACTGAAGTCAGAATTATGAGATCTTGGGCTTGTTAGATCCGGCTGGTCAAGACGCTCGATTTGACTTTAAACACTCCATGTTTAATAGTCGATTTGATAATAAGCGCTTGAGTACTTGAGTCTTGATCGCTTTGACATCAAGATTCGTGCTTGGACTTGTAGAATTTTCAGGGTCATATCAATAATAAATTTTATTTAGTTAAGATTAGCCTAAAAGAATAAAATTTTGACTGATTAAACAAGTTCTTCGCATTTCAAAATTAACTAAAAATCTATAAAAAATATTTGCATCATGATGATCTTACTTACTTCTGCATGTACAAAACATGACATTGTTTTGATTAATAATGTATTAATAACAAAATTATTATCATAATTTTTTAAGTATGGAGCATGTAATCTCGATCACCTACTCTCTTGTGAGAAATTCATCTTATTTAGTATCCTATATATATTTACTGTGTAGTGGAGATAGCATCATATGCAATATCTTCAACATAGCTAATGAAACCATATGCATTTTCCTCTTTTAACTTTAACTCATTCTTTTGAATTAAATTCATGCTAAGTGGAACCATCCACTGTAAGTTCTCAAATCATTACCCTTCCATGCTTTGCTTATATTAATAAGACATCGTATTATAATACATTATTATTAAATTATAAATATGATTTAAGTGGTTCATGTTCACAATCTGAAGGTTGCATGATTGTGTGCATGATCATGTAACAAATAATAATTTTGAAAGACATAAGTAGCCCTGTCAAAAAGATTTATCATCATTTGCTATGTAAGCAAGAATTTTTTTTTTTTTTTTTTTTTTTTTTTTTTCTATGTAAGCAAGAAATTATATATATAGTGTGTGTGTGTGTCAAACATATCTACATTGTAGACTTGAGGATTACATGTATTTCTTATCACATTAATTCAAAATTTCTAACTCAAAAAATTATGATGGCACTGACTCTTTACTACTTCTCAATGATTTACCTTGAGTTGATAGACGTAAATATTAACATCATTGCATGAATGAACATTATAATTTTTCAAAAAAGGCTCAATAGGCTTAGCTCAATTAAGGATCATTTATATTTTCAAATGAGCTAATCTTTTTAATCTTGATTAAGGCTCATTTATATTTTCAAAAAAGTCATTTGAAGTTCATTGATTGCAAAATGAATCCAACTTGAGTTAAGCTCAAAATAAGTTTGAACAAATATAAATCTAAATGTGTTTAACATGAATATTATCACAAAAGCTAAATCGAGCTTGATTGGTTAACAAGACACGAACAACCTCACACTCGACTAAGATCACCCTTTTGAAGCTTTAATTATGAAGTTATGTTTATTACGACTAGCTGCAATGGCAATCACAAATTTTATTACAAGTAGAATACATATTCAAACTAATTTTTTTTAATAATATACTTATAATTATCTTATTAATCTTATCTATTCATATAAATCTTAGTCTTACAAAAAAGTTATGCCGTAACATTTAAAACTATTTTTCTTATAACAGATTTATTATTAAGAAGCCATTTAAAATCACTTTTGCATTTTATTTTATAATTTTATTTTATTTTGTTTAAGTCTTGATTCAATATAAAATATGTTTGATGGTGATGGTTGTTTTAAAACACTTAAGATATCTAAAAATTATTTTAAGTATTTTTAAAAATAATATTATTTATTTTAAAAATAAAAATACTTAAGAAATGCTCTAAACAAATATGTTTTTAAAATAATATAAAATAAAATTACAAAATTAAATTGATCTCAAGTAGGCATTATGTTATCAACTTTATGTTACTAATATTAAGTTTTTGAATTGGTCGGGATTTATCTTCTACTTAATAGGCATCCTAAAATAACTCCTTTTTATCTTATATTAAAAGTAAATTCCTTAAAAATTTCAGTTCAATTTCATCCTATAAAAAATTTTTCAAATTAACAAATAAAATTCTTTGAAATATATATTTTTTTGTACAAGATATCTTAGTTTAATGATTGAGAGCATAAGCTTTTAATCAATAGATCTCAAGTTCAAAATATTGCATATGACTTATGAGTATATTTATGATTAAATCAGCTCAAATGTAAAAAAATAAAATTAAAAAATATATATATTTTTGAAAAGAAGAGAAGATATTTACAATGTAAAAGTCAAAGAAATTAATAAAAAAAAATTATAAAACCTCTCCAAATTAAGCACACAAACAGTCCTACGAGCATGCAACACGTCAACACTCTTCTAATTAAATAAGTATTAAAGTAGTAATTACTACTCACATCCTTAAACTCCTCGAAACAAATGGCGATATCGAACCTCTTTATCATAACCCTAAATTCATCTACGCTGTTGTCCTCTCCCAGCCGCCGCAGCTCTCAGAGAGGTTTCACGCCGTGATGCAGTCCCTTTTTCCCCATCTTCTAGGCTGGAAACGCTTCCCTGATAGTCCTTTTCCTTTCCTCCTCTTCTTCCATATCTAGTAGCTTGACAAAGTCATCGTATCCCAGCACGTCATCACCATCAGAATCTGACGAATCAACGATAGCCTCTGCCTCCGCAGCGATAGTTCCTACCCGACACTCTGCAAGCAGCTGCAACGTTCTGTAGCCGAGATCTTACCGTTGCATCTTCGTTGATGTAGCCCAAGACCCTCTCTAAATCGTTCCATGGTGATGTTCTCCACAGCAGTGGCTTTGGGAAAGATAGTAAGCATTGCTTC
Organism: Cymbidium sinense; assembly: GCA_021442155.1. NCBI lineage: Eukaryota > Viridiplantae > Streptophyta > Magnoliopsida > Asparagales > Orchidaceae > Cymbidium > Cymbidium sinense. Next base: position 138,484,680 of record CM038220.1, read on the forward strand.
TTGGGCTTGGCCAGGAGAGACAAGCCGTGATTCTTGAAAAGAGACTTGCTGCTGCAGCCGCCACAATCACCGTTGAGCTTCGACGGCGAAAAATGAGAACTTTCGGGCATTGCCATAGAAGGCATCGTTAAGTTTTGTCACGTCAACTACCAAGATAATAAATAAGTTGACTTGCAAAATGAATTAGGTTAAGTATAAATCAATTGTCAAAGATTGGTGTTCATATATTGCGAGGATGGGACGGCAGCTTCCTTGGGGAGAAGGCCAATGACGCCAGCGCACACGACGCGTAATGCTGATGTCATCACCTTCATCATAGAGTGAAGTATTTTTTTTTAAGTTTAATGACAACTATACGTACACATTAATGTCAAATACGAGTCACAGCACAACAAATTACTCCAAAACTTTTTTTTTTACCTAATATTCTATCCATCTTCGATTAGAGATATCGTTGTGATTAATTAGAAATCTAATATCATATTCATCACCCATATATGTGTCGATTCTCGTTTGCTTAAACTTAGAAAAGTTTTTGGAAACTGACGCTAGAAACAAACGTACACATCTTGTACTTTATGTTCGTGACATTCAACGGCTTTGGTGATAAGTCCAAGCAGTTATATTTATAAAGTAATATTATAAAGTAAATCTAACTACACTTGTAAAATAGGGGTTAGCTAAATATACATCTGGCTGCGTTATATTTATAATTTGAACTTAGTATCACTGAGTAACTAAGTCAACCTATTAACATGAATTATGCTTAGGCATAAACAACCTGCAAGTAGAACATCTATATTTACTTTTGAAGCAAAATCTCTTTATAAGTAAGATTAGCTATCAATGACCTAACATCCAGTCATGATCCAAATTCCCAACTCTGTCGCTTCCAAAGTTTGCTTCTTCGTACCGACCCCATTCAATCTCTCTCCAACACTACAAACATCTATATAATTCGCAGCCCACACAATTGATTAAACTCAAAAACCTTGAATTTTGAAGTTTGACCACTTACTCATCTCGACTGTCCAAGTCGCAAAGTCTTTATTGATCGAAACCATGATCTCTAGCCACTCCCTTTCGATGTCCGCCCAAACACATTCGTCGAAATCCATCAATGACTGTAGTGGCTCCTCCTTCTTTGGAAGAATATATGGAAGAAGCCTAGCAAAGTTCCTTCACCTCCCTCTGCCACATCGGCCACTGCAGGAATCGACTTTCCGAGGGAGCACATTTGACTCAGTCTTTCGGTGCTTCGACGAAAACGGCGACGGTAAGATCTCAGCTTCGGAGCTCTGCAAATGCTTGCGAAGCGTCGGTGAGGTGCTATCACTGGCGTATGTTGAGGCTTTCCTGAAGTCGTGGGATGTTGACGGCGATGACAAGATGGGCTACGAGGATTTTTTGAAGCTGGTGGAAGTGGAGGAAGATGAGAAAAGGGAGAGGATTCTAAAGGAAGTGTTCGCAGCCTTCGAGATGGACGGAAAGGGCTGCATCACGGATAGAAGCCTTCGATTGGCTCTGCGGAGGTTGGGGAGAGAGAAGAGCGCGGAGGAATGCAGGGATATGATAAAGAATTTTGATCTCAATGGAGGTGGGGTCATTTGCTTTGAAGAATTTAAGCTTATGATGCTTTAAGAATTATAGCCAGTTAATTTCCAGGTGTTAGAACTTTGATTTGAAGATAACTTGATTATATACTAATGTGTTGCTAGTATTAATAGCTAAGACTTGTGTGTGCACACTGAATAGTTTGTAGTGCTAGTTTCATTAATTAGATTGGTTTCATATTTCCGTTGATAAAAATTATGTAAAATGATAAATTATATATATATATATATATATATATATATATATATATATATATATATATATATATATATATATATATATATATATATATATATATATATATATATATTGTTGTCTTAAAAGCAAATTAGGTAGAGTAAAGTTTCACTTAGCGCTGTTGTGAAATGTGTATTGAAAAAGTGAAAGAAAACTCCAAATTTTCACGTGGAAAGCTCGAAAAGAGGAAAAACTACGCGATAAAAGCTTCCACTATGTATCTCTGTTTTTTTAGTACAAGATCTTCCGTCGGGATTACAAAATTATATATGAAAGGAACAATACTATGTAAGTCGTATGTGATTCTTAGTAGTAGCAGAATGATGGTGAAGCGTGCGGGCAAGCGGAAATCGAGAACAATTATCACGAGGGGAATGCGAATGCGAACAATCTTGGTAGAAGTCATAATGATGAGGCGACATAGATTGATGACAGGGTCGGCGGCGGGCGATGGCCGGCGGATGGTTGACCCGTCAGTGGCACGGTGTCTGAAGATCTTTAGAGCTCTCTCCTCTCTCTTCTTGGGTCCCCTCATATGAGGAATGAGGCTATTTATAGATTGGAGGTGCGTCTCTGTAAATACATGCAAAACCCGTACCACTCCACTTCATGGACGGCCTGATCCCTTTGATCATTTGATGTATTTTAGATGTTTGAATGCTCAAATGAAGTCGAATTTTGAGATCTTGGGCTTGTTAGATTCTCTTGAGGCGCTCGATTTACTATAAAACTCCATGTTTAAAAGCTTATTAGGGATTTAATTGATATCCCAAAATTTTCAATGATATTTTAAGTGCTCGATCTCGACCAATTTCAACTTCGGATCAGTTTGCTTTTAGCATCAAGATTCATTCTTCACTTAGTAGTATTTTAAGTTTCATATCGTTGCTATTTTTGGATATCATTATTTCAATCATCCAAAATATATGGCTCAATTATGGTATAGAAGTAGATGTAGGTCGGATGAGTATAAGTATGCAGCGAGATTTTGAGGTTACTGAGCTTTTAGCCTACAACTGTGGGTGTCGCTTTCGCACGCGCTATATGGGCCGCTGGCATGTGGTCGTACTGGGTCGACATTTTGAACAACGGCTGCCGAACAACTGTCGACTGGCCAGGCGCCGCAGTCATATGGTGAACAGCGAAGACAGTCCGGCTGATCGGCGGCGATCGAGGTTCTGTGATAGCCGGCAGCAGCGCCAGCCTTGCGCCCGTGCGCGTCTTGTGGCGAGCAACGGCGGTTTTGACTTTTGGCGTTTTAACGATTTTGGTATTTTGATGATTTTTATCTTTTACCCCGAGGGTCTATAAAACCCCAGGGCCAAGGGAGAAGGAACACTTCTTCAATGCTCTAGTGCTTCTCTTCTTCTTGAGTGAGGGTCGTTCGGAGTTGATCAAGATCCGTGGTACTTACGTCGTTGTTCTGGTTTTCCCGAAGAGGTGTGCCGACCCTGGACCTTAGGGTTTCGAGGTAATCAAAGCCTGCGGTACTTACATCATTGTTCCAATTTTCTCTCTGAAGAGGCGTCAACCGGCCTCGTCGCACCGTCCGGGTTTGGTGGCGACCAAGGCCGCGATATCGTCGTTGTTCAGTTTTCCCGAAAGAGGCATCAACCGCCTCGTCGACCGTCCGGGTTTGGGCAATGAAGGCGTACATACACCATTGTTCCGATTTCTCTCGAAGAAGCGTCAACAGCTCGTCGGACCGTCCGGGTTTGGGCGATCAAGGCCCATACTACGTCGTTATTCCGGTTTTCCCTCGAAAGAGGCGTCAACCAGCCTCGTCGGATCGTCCGGGTTTGGAGCGATCAAGGCCGCATACATCGTTGTTCCAGTCAAAGGCATCAACCTATGCCGAAGTCTGATTTGGACGATCGGCGCGATGCCCGGATGCGATGGCGGCGATGAATTGGCGGATGGCCGCGGCGATGGTGGTGCGGACATTCAGTGATGGTGGCGTCGATACCGGCAGCAGTGTAGCGATGTGGCAATGGTGGTTGGTGGCGGCAGGGGTAATCAGCGGCAACAGCGGCAAATGAAGCCGCGTCAGTAGTCGGTGGATGATCAGCGGCGATGTGTAGCGGAGATGGCCGCGATAATTGCGGCAGTGGCCGGTCGGTGGTTGAGCGATGGCAAAGCGATAGTTGTCAGCGGCGTGGTTAGCAACGAGGATCTTTAACTATCAAGATTGTTATCGTTACGATATGTAAGAGGTTGAATTGAATCCGCTGAAGATTTTGACCCATCCGAGGTTGTTTGTCATGGTGTTACCCGATGATGTTAACCTGTATGGAAGAGGTCGAATTGAATTCGCTAAGGATTTTTGACCTATCCAAGGTTATTTGTCAGAGTGTTACCCGATGACGTTAACATGTATGGAAGAGGTCGTTGGAAGTCCACCAAGGACATTTTGACTATCATAGGTTATGTCGAGTCTTTGCTCGATGGCGTTAACACAGTGGAAGAGGATCAAATTCCCAGGATTGATCATGCGATTGAGATATAATGAGTTGTATATTTCTCAAGTGGGAGGATTAAATGAAGAAGAAACAAGTTTGTGAGAAAAACCATAAACTCATTACTTTAATAATGTTGGTGATACAATATTGTCACAAGATAACTTAACAAAGGGATGAGATACATTTTAGAGAGTTAACAAAATACAAGAGGTGGAGAGGAAAAGATAAACAGGATAAATTAAAGACTATAATATTTATACACAAAGGATTACATATAACACTTTTTAAAGACCTTCCATATTCCAAGTTCTAGGGATGATTTTTTCCTCTGGATCTTTAGTTATAGCTTGACGGTTGGTCATCTGATAACGAAGTGGGGAGCAGGTCTTTTATAGGAAAAACCTTCTGAGTTACTTCTTTATCTTGAAGATTAAAATTCTCGATGTTGAATGTCACTGAAGGGTGTGGTTGAGCTTATTTGAGATAACATAATTGTGCTATTTATTGATTTCCACAGACCACTCCAACCCGGGAGTTTAAAATTTTATCTTAAGATGAGTGCAAGTGACAACACCGAAGATTGATTGGAGGGGTCTTCCAAATATAGCGTTGTATCTTTTGACTTGACCATGAATTGAATTGAGTGAGTGATTTGTTGAGGAAATTCTCCGAGAACAATGGGAAGGGTGATTGTCCCCTCCACCTGTACAGGGCGATTATCAAACCCATATAATGGTCCTGCAGCGGGTTGAAGTTTTTCCTTAACCAGACCCATACTAAAAAAGGTGGAGTAAAATAAAACATCAATGAAACTCTCATTATCAATCAAAATTCTCTTAACAACATAACATGGGTCACCAATCCCCGCACTGATGACAAGAGGATCTTGATGTAGAACTTGGACTCCTTCCAAGTCTGAGTTATTAAAAGTGATGGGATGATTAATACAAGATTTTTTTAACTCGGCTCTTCAAAGCGGCGATGAATATTTGATTAGATAGTAGTACAATCGTTTAATTTCTCCAACTATTTGGCGTATTATGTTGTTTCTGATGATTGTCCCGGTTGCCCCTCCCCCCCAGCTAGAGCTATGTTTACTTGAGTTGGTTGATTTTGCACAAATTGACGTAGATATCCTTGCCGAATGAGCCTCTCAATTTTATCTTTGAGTTGTTTGCATGCCTCGATGTATGTGACTTGATGGAAGTGATATTGCTCCGATTTCACGAATTTGGTTTGTGGATGTATGATGGTCTCTTCATCTCAAATAACAAGACGTTATCAGATGTGTTCGGTGTGTATTCCATTGGTTGGCGTCGTTGATGGGGAGTGGAGGAGATCATGCTTTGTTTCTTCGATGAGATTGTTGATCTGTGTTTCCTAGAGCACTCTTACGTTTTCCTGTGGATTGTTCAAATTATTTTCGATGAGAATTAATAGCCTCATCAGCAGAAATCTGTGCTTCTACATGGTGAACCAAGTCGGCATATGAGCGGACCGTATCTCGCATTAGTGACGAGTAGAAAGGCCCGGGACGGAGCCTCCCAAGGAAAACTCCTCTTAGTAATTCAGGGTCTACCCCAGGTATTTGGCGAGCTTCTGAGGAGAATCTCTAGAAGTATTCTTTAAGTGATTCACCCTTATTTTGACGAATGCTGGAGAGATGGGAGGAATCTTTAATGATCCTTCGGTTTGCAATGAACTGTTCCACAAAAATCTTGGTGAGTTCGTCAAAGGTATGGATAGATTCCCTTAGGAGGAGTAGAACCAAGTGTGAGCTTGCCCCAAGGTTAATTGGAAAGACACAAAGTAGTGTATCGGGGCTCGTTGGATGCATGATGGTCTGTAATGGTCGATATGTTCATATGGGTCAATTGCTCCATCATAGGAATCAATGCTGAAGCTTGAAACCCCTGAATAGGATGTTGAAGAATAACTTTAGCTAAAGGTGATGACTCCTCATAGCCAGTGCTGATTTCTATCTTCAATGTGAAATTCATCTTGCATTAAGCATCATAATTTTGCACATATAACATGGAGTGGAGTCAATAGGATGAGAATGTGCCACGCTACCCCAATAATTGGTGGATTAGCGATCGGTTAACGTGATGGATGAGGAGATCTGGCATTGTCAAGGAGATCAGCATCACGGTCTGGAAGCGGAGGAACTTCATTGTCAGGGAGATTAGCATTTTGACCTCCCACGGCTAACCATCGATCTTGGGGGAGATGTGTTTGCCATGGTATGTATTCCTCGAAAGTCGGATCATCTCATTTTGAGACTCTTCCATTCGGCCACGATCTTCTAAAGAGATTTCGCGCCTTCCCCTAGGATCACGCTATCGAGGAAGTGAGGAGGTTGGCATCCTTGGTTCAAGGATTGGTTTTGAGAGTGACGGGAGTTGGAGCGGGAGGCTCCGTTGTTACGAGTATTGCGCCTATTGACCATGACACGGATTTTCACAGAAATTATGATTGAGGGGTTCTTTCCACCAAAGCAGTGCGTCTTTGAAAACCGATTGGTAGAGTAAAATTTACGTCTTAGCCTTGTTGTGAAATCCACACACATATTGAAAGAGTGAATAAGAAAACTCCAAAATTTTCGCGTAAAATCTCGAAAGAGGGAAAAATCACGCGGTCTAGCCAGAAAAGCTTCCACTATGTATCATTTGAGTACAAGATCTTCCCGTCCGGATTACGATTGTATATGAGAAAGGAACAACTATGTGACAACAATCAGGTTGTAACAGTTGCTAGTAGTAGCAGATGATGGTGAACTGTGCAGAGCAATCACCGGTAGAAATGCGAGGAATAATTACTTGCAAAAATGCAGGGAACAATCACTCGTAGAAGTCATCATGATGGAGACCGATAGAGATTGATGACGGCAAGGGTCAACGGCGGCGGCCGGCGGCGGTGGTTGACGACGTCAGTGGCGACGGTGCTTGAGGATCTTTAGAGCTCTCTCCTCTCTCTTGCTTGGGCCCCCTCATGAGGAATGAGGCTATTTATATAGGTGGAGGAGTGGCATCCCAGTAAATGCATGCAAAACCCGTACTCCACTTCATGGCTCACAATGATCCCTTTGATCATTTGATGTATTTTAAATATTTGAATGCTCAAATGAAGTCGGAATTTTAAGATCTTAAGCTTGTTAGATCTGGCTCATCGAGACGCTCGATTTGACTATAAACACTCTATGTTTAAGAGCTTTTAGGGATTTAACGATATCCCAAAGTTTCCAACGATATTTTAAGTGCTCGATCTCGACCGGTTTCAACTTGGATCGGTTTTAGCATCAAGATTCTTGCTAGTAGTATTTTAAGTGTCATATATATATATATATATATATATATATATATATATATATATATATATATATATATATATATATATATATATATATATATATATAAGAAGAGAATAAAATAACAAGTTAAAAATTATACATGATCTGAATTACTTTTGTTTAGACTTGGGACAGATGTAATATCTCATATGAATATTGTAATTTTATTATATCACTATATTGTAAAATAGTTCATATTAAAAGGATGGCATAAATAATTGACCAAATATGATCTAAAATGTATATGATTATTTGTATAATGGAGCTTAATCAGTTCTATTATCCTTCCAATGGGCAATATTTCCAAGCTTTGACTATTTATTTTTCCCACGGATTCAAATTGGTACTAATAAACAAACAAATTGATTGCAAAAGGTGTTTGAACTTTTTTTTTCACTATTATAGTAATCAAATAATGACACATAACAATACATATAAGAACAACTTCATAGATAGTATTCACAACTAGGCATCTTTTGGAGAAGTAAAGCGATAAAAGCTCATACAACATCACACAAATAACTTGATTTATACCAATAGCTTATATACCATATCAAAATAGGTAGTATCAATGAAATAAAATTGGATTTGATCGGACCATGAACTAGTCCACCAGTCAATCCCGAGAATTGCCATAATTGATTTTGTAGAGAACTGATCAAAACTAGCTAGCATTGCCAGTTGAACTGGCGAACCAGCAAATTGATGTCGATTACTCCGACCAACTAGCTGCAAAAAAGAAAGAAGAATATATTGATCAGTGATTTATGATCTGATGGGCGATGATATTATGTATAAATTACTAAACCTATATTGGGTTATGATAATTCCTGATTACTATTCTTTGATTCTCGCTTTCGTTGTCTCTCATCTCGACTCTCTCCATAATTTCTTAAGCCATAGATGTAAATGCTACAGCTCCAATACCGGAACATCGAACACATAGACTACATCTCTCACTACCCACCCTTCCTTCATTAGAGACAAGACTCAAAACTTACCGATAATGCATCGCACTTTCCTGATCGCATTTTATATTATTGAATCTTGATTTTTCTTTTATAATTTTTTACTTTTTTTCCGAATTTGATTTTTCTATTCATAATGTATAGATTTGTATTATAGAAGAGTTCTGGTTTCAAGGAAGAAGCTAATGTAAGTTTTCCTAATAATAGTTTTTTTCTAATTTAACTTTAAATAATATAGTCCATTTGTTTAATTTTCTATAAGTTCTTGAGATCATAGAATATAAAATAATTAAAATATTAGGCTTTGGTGATTTATTATTATTTCTTCTTATCTATAACATTTATCTTCTTTTAGAGCATGGACTATCAAGATAAGCACAAGTTAATATTAAATGAGATAGGAAGGCAAGGTAGAAATTCTTTTAATTAGTTTCATGTGTTTTGAGTTTTATTATGAATAATTTCAACGATTTTGAGACTTTGAGGCCTCATACACATTTGCCTTTAGCTTCTTTTTTTTTCCCTAAAAGTTTAACTTCTTAAGTCTATGTAACTCATATGATATGTAGCTCTTCATTAATTTGATGAACTATAGAGTTGAATGAAGGATATATATATTTGGCTTCAACTCACTCTATAGTCTCTATTAGGTTTGAAAGGAAATAAGCTTTTTTTGGTGAAGTAATTTGGATTTGGAATTTGAAATGATTTCAACCTATAAGACTTGATTGTTCAAATTGAAAGTATTGGGACTAAAGTGATATTCAAATTAAATCTTATGGAGTAAAATATATTTTATTGTATAGAGATTAGAAAATATCTCTATAAACATGATGGCTTTCCAAGCACATGCATATTAAGTTTATTTATTAGTCATATGACACATATTATATGTTTATTATTGATTTATTGGCTTTTAATGAATTTATCATTTACTTCTTGAGTTCTTCTATCTTACACTTATGTGTGCATCTATTACATGGAGAGAGAGAGAGAGAGAGAGAGAGAGAGAGAGAGATCATTAAAGAGAAAATCTATATAACTGGTATATCCTACAGCTTTTTATCATAATTTTAATTCTTATATAATGGAAGCATCTAGATCATAACCTTTAATATCAACACATAATGTTCATGAAAAATTAGATACAACATGAAATCAATTTAGTGAGTTCAAAAGTGTTGATGGTTAAATGCAATACATGTGTTTATATTATGGAGTCATATAAAAAGTTGAGGTATTAATATAATGAAGCAACACATCATTGGGTTGCTCTTTATAAAAAAATATCACATGATATTCACTATCAAATGTAGAAAAATCTGAAAGGAATATTACAACAAAAGCAAAGAGACATAAGTTGATAAAGAAAGTGCAAATCGATATGATAATATTGAGATTGTAAATGAGAGATTCTTTTCATTCAAAATCACAATGCTCAATTTCACATGACAAAAATTAGACAAACGAGAGAAAAGTTGATGATCTAAAAAACTACTTTCTCTGTAGAACTAAGCTTGGATCACAACCTTCTATAAATTTGATGTTAGCATCAAAAGAGGCTATGCATCATGCAGATATGACACTAGCTAGATGGTTTAATGATAGTTGCATTCCAATAAATGTATTGAACTCACCATATGCACAAGAAGCCATTAATGTCGTTGCTGCTATTGGATCTAAATATGAAATTCTATCTTATCATACGATGTGAGTTTTTTTACTAAGTGATATAGAAGAATGCAAGTTATTGGTTGAGACTTCATGAGACATTGTTGGATGAAAGCGGCTACTCTCGATGGTTAATGGTTAGACGAATAACTAGAATATAATTGTGATTAACTTGCTATTTTATTATCTTTGTGGTCTTACTTTATAAAGTTAGTTGATGCCTTTGATATTATTAAAGTGCAAGTATAACATACTCTTTATTTTTTAAAGTAATTGATTGAGTTGGTTTAGAAAAATATAGTGCAATTAGTCCCCGATAATATTTCAATTTAATTATAAAAGAGATGGATAATTACTTCATGAGAAATACGATAATATATATGATCACCATGTGATGCACATTGTTTGAATCTTATTTTAAAAGACATTTGTTCCATGCCACATGTTGAAGATATTATCAATAAGGCTTCCAAACTAATAATCTTTATTTACAATCATATTTTCTTGCTTGCTTGGTTTAGAAAATGACCTAGTTGGAAAGAGATCATCCAACTTGGAGCAGCATATTTAACAACAAAAGTTATTATTTTGAAAAGTGTTAATGATCACAAACATGATTTTAAAGATTGATAACCAATAAGGACTTAAATGATTTAAAGTTATCAAAATAATGAAAGGAAAAAGGTGACCGATTATAATGGATTCTAGATTTTAGAATGATTGCTTTATTATGTCAAAATTAGTAGCACTCATAAGACTATTAAAAAAATATTAACTTTGATGAGAGATAGTCACTTGGCTATCTTTATGATGGAATGCATAAAGTAAGGAGGGCAATCAAAGTTGTGTTTAGAAATACAAAAAGACTTTATAAGCTATACATAAGTATCAATAAGAGTTGATGGGATCATCAACTTCACTACAATATTCATGCTTCTACATATTTCTTGAACCCTCATTTTTTAGTATATTCAAGAATACTACTATAATAAAAATGAGATTATGTAAGGACTCATTGAAATCATTGGAAATAAAGATACATGTTCTAAGCATAAGCTTGCAATGAATGTGAATCTATTAAGATTATTTAGAAAATTTTGATTTACAATGTCAAATGAAATGCAACCTAATTAGTTCTTTATTTCATACATTATTGTATTTATAATTTTATAATTTTTTTATTTTTAAAATTAATTAATATTTCATTATTATTTAGATGAATGGTGGAAGTAGGCTGTGCATTAGTCAATTTGAACCAAAAATTAAACCAAATTGAGATTATTTGGACAATTGGTGCAGTTTGAAAAACCACGGTTCAATTTTTGGTTGAAATTTTTATATGATTTTTTATTTTTAGCTTAGTTTTATTAAAAAAATTTGGGTAAAGAAAAAAATCGATTAATTCTTTGTTTACTCATTTAGTTGAATAGCCCATGTTTTTTATTTTGGTTATAATTAAGAGCCACACCCATGGGAGTGAGTCGAGTGACCTGATTTTTCATTAGGTTAACAATTGGTTTTTTGCATTCACACCTCTTTCACCTTTCTCATTTCTCGCATTCACCATTTCACATTTCTACCCTAGCCCCTAGTTGCTTATGCAACGAAGAACTTAAGTGCTCCTTGCCTTTGACTCTCTGAGAGATGAGAACTCATCCTCATCTCCTCATTCTTACCCTTATCATTATTTTTTGCACTCTATCTTAGCCTCTCTCTCACTTGTAGAGGTAGCATAGGGGGGTGGAGTTGCAATCTATGGAGGAGGAAGAAGGGAAAGCTTCATTAGGTAAGATTTAAGGATTTCAATTTTTGGCTTTAGTTTGTCTTCATATTGATACTGTGTATCTTTCTAATTTCTTCTTCGACTTAGGCAGGGAGAGGTTAGCCTTCTTGTCATCTCTCCTACAAACGTATGAATTTATTTCATGTTAGGAATAATGCACTACAAATGCAATGTAAAATCCAACAATCACTTGCGATAGGTGACGTCAGCGTGAGGAGGCACCATTCGGTGATGACAACCAATTAAGATGGCTTGTGAGGGTAGGCAACAATGTCCAATGAGGGCAATAATAATTGATGAAAGGTGGCGACAATAGTCGATGAGGGAAATGCCGACAGTGGTAAGAGGCAATGATGGCTGACTGCAAATGACTGTGACTAGAACTTTATACAAGTAGTGATACAAAATGAAATCAATCCCAAATAAGCCCTAATATTGGCTAGTTGAAATGCATTTCTTTTACACAAATTCAAGCTCAAAAATTTTAAAATGATAAGCATATTTATGCACTATCTAATTAATATATGAACATATTTAGGGAATGTTTACCATATAGTTAGTCTTAAAATCAAAGAATTCAAGAAGGAAATCAAAACTTTATGCAAAGCGAGTCCGGAAGAAGGTAGTTTAAAATTTATAACATCATGAGCCTAAACTTCACAAAACAAATGACTCCATCCCCATTGAGATCAAGGCGTTTGGGAGGCTTTTTTAGTTTTACTTTGAGGCGTGAATTTTAATTTTGATACGTTTGAATAGTATGCTTTTGAAACTACGTTTTAGCTCCATCTCATTTGAAACTGGTTTTAGCAAAAGATAAATAGTTTTTCAGGAATTACTTTAAACCAACTTTTCGGGAATCCGAAAAGCTTAGCCAAACGAAGCCCAAATCTCTTTATCATAGCCCTACATTCACTCACGCTCTTCTCCTCTCCCAGACGCCGCAACACCTGTCGGAGACTACTCGCCGTGATGCAACCCTTTCCTTCCATCACGTAAGCTGAAAACGCTTGCCTGATAATCGTCTCCCTTTCCTCCTCTCCCTCCATATCCACCAGCTTAACAAAGTCATCGTAGCCCAGCACACCATCTCCGTCAGAGTCCGACGATTCCAAGATAGCCTCTGCCTCCGCCGACGAAAAATCCTCCCCGATGCTGTGCAAGCAGTTGCACAGCTCAGCAGCCGAGATCTTGCCGTCGCCATCTTCGTCGAAGTAGTGGAAGACCTTTTCCAACTCATACCCTGGTGTTGTTGCCCGCAGCACCGGCTCGGGAGAAGACGGTGTACATGGCTTTTTTGGCTTCTTCAGGGAGAGCATGCCGCTGATTCTGACATGGAGACTTGCAGCTTCCGCCGCCACCAGTGAGATCGCTGAGCTTCGATGACGAACAGTGAAATTTCCGGGGGATCATCATGGCGGGCATCGTTCAATTTTGTTTCTTTGACTACTGAATCTTTGATGGGATTGTGGGGATGCGGAGTCAGTGTCCATTTATAGATTTTGGAAGTCGCAGAGATAGTGAGAGGAGACGGCTTCTTCTGGGAAATTCCGAAGGGCGGTGGCCTTGAGGAAAATAAAGGTCAAACCATCCAGCGCATGCAACGCTAAATTCATATCTCAGCTTTCGAGTTAAGCAAAATATTTAAAATTATAAGTAGATGCCTACTCATCCTCTTTGTCAGCTCGTGGCATCCCGCGGCTGTGAGCCTGCGTCGATATTTTCAACTAATCAGACGGCACTATATGCATGAGCGTTCAATTTATCGTGAAAATATTACATCCAAAATTTGCATGTAGATGTAGCATTACGTGCGGACTCTAATCTTAGTATGACGCATATCCAATAATTTTTTTCCCATTTTAGCATTTAATGATGCTGTAACTAGACGGACGGCGATGACGCCGTTTATCCTGGCCCGACCCGGCCCGGCGGGTCCCGCCTCGTTCAAACAACGGGAGAAAAAAACCGAGACGGGCGTCGTTCGACATTCCTCTCGCGCATGACAGTTTAGGGATTTCTCCTAGCTCGACTCCGCTGATCGGTGAAGCGTCCATTCATCGTTGATTTAGCAAATCTTTGCGAATAACTTCTATTGGGGTATTGTAGGCTACTACATAAGGTATTTACACCCGTGTTCCCGAACTTTAATGAATTTAAGATTTTCTCTGTTCTTCTCACCGTCCAGTATGTGAACATTTTAGAATATTTGAGTTCTTTAAATGAACGGGATGTATTTTAGTAGTTTTTGGAGATATTTTGCATCACCATTGGCCAGGCTAATCCTTAGCTTAGCCCGAGGGACTTGTCTCCATCACCATTGGCCACCAAACTCCACCAACCACTAGGGGACCTCCACCTCATGAGTCCTGTGCCATTTTCGGGCACCCCCACTGGCTAACTGATTTCCATGACCTAAACTAACCCATTTGGTTGATTTACATGGGGAGGAGAGTATACACCTCCTCCCTCAGCCAAATCGAGCACAAATATTCCTAGAGAGTTATGAGTAGTCCCCAAGCATCCCTAAGTCTCCCTGTGTACCTAGTCACTAGTGAGACCAAATCAACCTCCACTCCGTCCATTATCACCAAATCTCCACCAATTTTAAATTAAACTTTTCACGCCTTCTCCTCTCCCTGGAGAGTCGAAACGAATCGATTCGGGCACTAGAAAGTATTCGAAGACCAACTCCGGTGAGCTTCAAGATGACGTTTGGTCTTGAGAGCAATAAGAGGGGAGGCAACTCGCGCCTCTCAACAGGCTTCTCTTCAAGGCCAAGCTATCTCGACCAATGGATTGTCGATCTTGAGCTCTGACGAGATAATTTCCAATAAACCATAAGATTTTTTATACATTGTGAAGTAAATAAATGTTTCTCGAATCTAATCGTAGTCCCTTTATATTTCATTCTTGATCATTTTGCAATCATTTCTGGCATTGAACGAGCTTGAATCGAGTGGAGAAAGGTGGACGATGTTCATCTTCTGTCTTAGGAAGATGAGGGATCATTGGTTGTCTATTTCACATGATTAGAACGGATGATCGTGATTAATCGCATTAGAATTTTTGATTTTTCTATTTAGAATCACGAGATAAATCTCCATCATCCGATCAAAGTGCATCTATCACTGACTTAGCAGCTGCGTCAGACGATTTAAGAAATCAATCTCACAGCACCACGTAAAAAGCACTGTCGCGTCAGTGGCCACGTGGCACCAACTATTTCAATAACTTAATTTGGGTTAAAAATGCATTTTAGTTAATCAACTTCAAAAAAATAATAACTAATTATAGAAAATTCAAAAATATAAATAAATCCATTTTGGAAAGCTTAGACATGGGGAATCAAAGAAAATAAAAGCCCTATGTTTTGCTTAATGAATAGTGAATAATTAGGGTTTAAAATTTTAGGTAATTAACTTAATTAAACTCTAATTATTTGGCAAAATGGTTTAGAATTTTGGTTTTATTGACTAATGGGATGACCTCTTCTTCCCATAATTTTTCCAAGCCCAATTTTTTTAGTGATTTAGGAAATTCAAAGTTTTATAGCCTAATGATTTCTTTTATGCATTTAATAACTAATAAAATTTAGAAAATTATGAAATTAATTAAGAATAGTTGATTAATCATGTAAATAGTAAGGATGAACAAATGAAATAATTGTGACTTCTAGTCTTAATTAATTTCTCTAAATTATCTTAATTAGCCTTTAATTGATTAATTAAATCCTAATTAATTTAAACTTGAAGAAATTCATGATAATTAACTAAAATTAGTAATAATTCCAATTAATTCCTCTTTGTGTTTAATAAGGAAGGAGTAATTTAATGAAATCAAGATCCCTAATTAATTTAGGATATTTTGAAAGTAATTATTAATTTTCTTTTGGGTTTTCTTCTTATTTATTTAATTAAGCCTTAATCATTAGCCTAATTGCATTAGAAACTTGAGGACATGTTTATTTTATGCCTATACATTTTCATAAATGTTGTCATGTTTTTTTTTAGATGTACAAGGGTTAGTTAAATTCATAGCCTCTTTTGGGCTTAATTTGATTAAGAGTTTAATTAACATAAATTTATTTATAATAATCACTTAACATAATGTTAAATTAGTTAAGGAATAGAGATGGTGTGGGTTAGTTCTTAATCATTTGTTCTCTTCTTTAGAGTTAAATAACTCAATTCTTGAAATTAAGTTTTAAAGAATTTGATTTGATTTAAGGGATATTTATTTAGCATGATTGTTCTTAGGCCTTAATGAAGCTAAATAAGTCATTTGATAAATTTTAATTGCTTTGCTTCAATTGTTTATAAATTTATATTTTATTTATTTCATGCACTCATGTTTTAAATTTAAAGCTAAAAAAAGGGGTTGGCATTTAATTGCATGGTGTTGGATTAAAGATAGTGTGGCTATTATCACTAATAAATCTCAAATTATTTTCTTAAAATATGACATGATCATTAATTAAGTAATCTAAATTCTAATTTTATACATATAAAATTTATTACAAGTGATATATCAAAGTGAAACTTTTATTTTTTATGTCTTAAAATAATCTAAAACTTTTCTTACCTTCATCTTTATACTTACATGTACGTATGTTTATATGGATCAACAAATATATAGTTTGAACACTTTGGGAATGCAAGACTTTAAGTAGTCCCAAGGGAGCCTTTTGATTAGCCAACTTTCATGGTTTAACAAAGGCACTTGTATAATTTTTACATATATATATATATATATATATATATATATATATATATATATATATATATATATATATATATATATATATATATATATATATATATATATATATATATATATATATATATGTGTGTTATGAGTATAAAGTGAAATTCCCTTTTCTACAAAGTTCATGCATCACATATATATGTGTGTTAATATAACATATAGGATCACTCATGCATCAAGTGTGCAGTAATAAGAATGTAATATGTATATACATACATTAACTCAAATTAAATAAGAAATGATGATAAGTTCTAGTAATAAAGCTAAGTTAAAAAGTTATATTATTAAGTTGATTATGATTTGGCTTCATTAATCTTAAGATGCATTTCATGTTTGAATAAAATTCATTATGTCAAATCCAAATATAGGATCAATTAAAACTTGTGAACCCTCCACTTAAAGAAACTAAAAGTCATAAAACCCATCTCTTACAATTAACTTAAGGCATGGATTACAGAGGATCACCCCTCTTTCTTCTCTTTATAATTTCAAATTATAATCATGAAATAAAGAAAAAAGTGAATACACATATAATTTAATCATCTTATTGAGGTTCTAATAACTTAAAGCATAACCACCTTTAATAAAGAACTTAAATATTCAAACATAAGAAAATTGTAACTCAAAGCCCAATTGAGACATACCACACTAACACACACATTAGAATGCTAACTCACCAATCCTAGTTCTAGGTTAAGACGGTGAATGTTGGGATGAGATATTTTATTTTGTGATGTAATGTTTTAGAGCGGGTGTTAGGATTATTGGGGCAGTCAGATGTTAAAGCGATATTAGATTAATGATATTTTGTCCAAGAGATTGTGCTTAAGGACCGCTATAATAATAATAATAATAATAATAATAATAATAATAATAATAATAATAATAATAATAATAATAATAATAATAATAATATATAAATATCTTTGCTTGTAGGTGTCACTTAAGTCTTTAAGCATAATCCATTAGTATAAGTGGCTTGGTTACCTAAGGTAGGGTGCTAAGTCCAAATATGTGAAGTACAACTACTTGGTTTGAATGTGTGTTATACTAATCTCTATTTTGTAGGTGTAGTTAGATTTAATTTTTTACAAAATGTAATTTTTGCAATAGGATTAGTATAAGAGCTCTAGGGTTTAGGATGAGCGGTGGCTAGATGGCATAAACTTAGGAGGCATGCGGCTTGGAGTATTCAAATCAAGTGAAGATGAAGAAGAATTGAATACCTCCATAACTTTTCCTTTTATTACAATTTTAATTATAATTTGGGATGGAGAAGGTTAGAGCTTGGCTATCCAATTTCATTTCTTTTCTAGGGTGTACGACGGTACCTGGCCGCACCAGCCTTTTATTCTTTTACTCTATTAATATTTGATTATTATATTTACATTGATTGTGTAATAAAAATGATATGCTTTTCTTAGGTTTCTTAAAGTGTGATTTGTTTGATGTGTGTCCAAGATGCTAAGCTCTTTAGAGAAAATTAATCTTTCTATCCTCACTTATCTTAATTAAAATTTAAGCAATTCATAACCTCATTTTAAAGCCTAAGATATTAATTAAGAAATAAAAGATTTAGCAATCTTTTAGCTGGATGTCTATATGTTATAACATCATGTATGCATATTATTTCACTTTTGAAGATAAGGGATCTCTATTATTTCACGATCGGGGATAGACCTGACCTATGAGAGCAGTCTCTTGTATTGGATAGACCTTTTCTTTCCAATTTAGCTCATAATTAATTTTCATCATGCCTTTAGTTATAAACTCTCCCAAGTTTGAATCAAAAATTGAAATAAAAACATGTAAATTTTATTGCATTAGTTTAGGTCATGACTTGCACACCAATCATGACCCAGTCTCTTAAGGAGTGGATTTAGGACTTTAAATTCTTTCGTAATTAATAATTGTCTACCCATCTTGCATTTACATATGATTAGCCCACATGGTTTTAAAATCATAGGAGGTGTTAATGGAAGCCACTTCATGTGGTTGTAAGTTCAAAAGAGTTAATATCACCATTCTCCTTAGCAGAAGTGAACCAATATATCCCATTCCCCCGAGTAGAATTAGATCGAACTCTTAGCTTATGCAAGAGCACTCTAGCTATAGCTTTAAAGGCTACTTATTTCTTCTTTACTACTAGAGTAAGTCTTTACCTCTTAGGCATTTTCACAAGCTTGTGTTGTTGGAATCTTAGTCCTAGTATTCTAATAAAATATCAACTCAAATAAAAACTTTTCTCTTTCAAAAAATATAAAGCCATACTATAGGATAGATTAGAGCACTCACTAGGCTTCTTAGTATCATGTGTGCTTACTACTTATTCTCCTTTAGAATTTGCTAAGAACTCTTCCTATTTGAGCTCTTCCCAATCGCTTTCTAAAATGCCCAATTCCTTGATATCAATCTTTGAAATCTTTGGGGATATTAGTTGACTACTTTAATCGAAAGTGTTCTTAAAAAATCCTCATTTTGTAGGATGTAATTAATCATGGAAGCTTGCTTTCATAGAGAACTAAAGAACCCGACTTAAAATAAACCCTACTTTACCTATCCATGTAAAGTAGGTGAAAGATCTCTGGTATATATGTAGACTCATCTGCTTTAGAAGTTCTTATTAGGTGATTGAGTCCATTATATGATTATGTTTCTATCCTTCGAGATAGTACATCATTCCTTAAATGTCGTACTCGATTATTTTAATAAGTAGCCCATAAGATCTGTGTGGTGTCCCTATGCCTCCAAATAAAAACACCACATTAGGTCAACTATTAAGGATATATAATAAAATGCATCTTGATCAAAAGAGATTATTTAATGAATTCATTGAACGAAGTTATATATTTTGTGTTTATTACTTGTCCATTTCCATCCTTTAACTATAAGGGGAAGTTTAGATGTCCATATGTAAAACATAAAAATCAAGTATTACTAATGCCAAATAAAGTTAAAGTTGATTCATATCAAAGGAAATATCAACTCAATTAATGCATTTGGTCAAGATATTATGAGTTTGTGCTACTTATTAACACACATTATACAACTTCAATCAGTTATGCAACATCAAGTGAGGATTAAATTGAAATATGATGAAATAAATTTTAACATGATGGGCCTAAAATTTTATAAAACTTTTGAGGCTCTTAACATCAAAGCTTAGAAATTTTATGATGTGGCTTATATTTATGATTAGTGGATTCAAATTTTACACTAGTTTGTGGGCATAAGGGAGAAACATAGACAATAATAGAATATATGTTAAAGAGAATAATTATGTAGAGGATGAAAAAGATTACTATAGAAATTTGTAAGATATTGTGTCCTTATAATATCTTGGGAAGCATGAGCGAATTTTATTATTTTCAATTATGATTGGTTTGACTCGATTTCAAATTAAGGGATAATAGTACCTAAAATGTATAGAATAACTAAAATTTGAAGTAGGAAATATAGAAATTTTAATCATTTTATACTTACCTAATAAGCATGTAAAGTATGCTATATGAGATATCTTGCTAGAATAAAAGATAAGAAAGATTGATTTATAATTACTAAGGCTAAATCTAGAGGCAACATAAAATTAAAGAATATTGTAGATGTCACTTATTATGAAAATGTTAGGATTTCTATAGGTAGTTCTTGATATTGAATAAATAATTAGTTTAGCTAATATGAATGCTACATATGAGTAGCACAAATTTTCATTAAGAAAACATTAATGAGGATGATGAAAAAATGAATATGAAAATGAAAAGATTTTGAGACAACGATGATGAGTCGATGAAAAACTTATTAACATGTTGGTGTTAAAAATATTTTCTTATGTTTTATATTTTTCATTTTTTTAATCTTGAAATGGCATAAATTGATATTTTTCTAAATATTTCTTGCATATGGATCTAAAGATGGAGATGATCCTTTCTAAAGATCATTCTTTCTAATCTTCAACAACAACAAGAAGATTACTATAGAATTGTGTGTGGGTAGAGTGTAGTGATTGCTATGACCACCACCACCATTAGTTATACCACTCTATTAGAGCCTAATTTATCATATCACCCACTAGTTCCTACATAGTCTATGATATTTTATCTATTCTCTTTATATCTACTATACCCATCACTCTCATCACCCAATGCTAACATATCTTCTTACTATCATCGAGCTTGTACATAATTGACTTACTACCCTCACAACCTAGTTATCATGAAAGATTGTTGACTACCACAGTAGAGATATTAGTGGATTTGACTCAATTGATTCATGTATATATATGAGCTAACGACAAATAAGTATCTAAATTTTTTTAAATAAAGTTTAATGCTTTTAATATTTTTTATATAAAAATATTTTATATATGTAGGTTCAATCTTTCAAAGTAGATAACTCATAAATATATAATGAGTGTAAATTTGATGCTTCGTATATATCATGGAAGAATATTATGACAAAAGCTTATGATATGTAGCTTCCATAGTTTGAGGTGTATATGTATTGAAAGCATAACTTGTTTTTATGTATGAAAAAAAATTCACTTAGCTGCCCCAAAATCATTATAAAATATAAGAAAATGTTAAATGATGAAGCTCAACTCATCTGAGATATATATTTATCATATGATTTGATTGTTTAAATTATAACTTTCAAATGAATATTACAAAAAAAGGTAGAGACCCTACGATGTTGGAGTTACACATCCGTACACACTTATGATGCTAATGATAGGTACATTTGAGGGATATATAAAGTCAAATATCTTCTAAATGTGATGATTTTAATTTGAAGTGACAAGTAGTAAGAGGTAAGAAGAAGGGGAGGATTAAGAGCTAGGCTCTCAAGGTGTAGTGTATACTGCAGTCCTCCCAAACATCTTACTTTGACTTAAGGAGAAGGGCGGAAGAAAGATGGAAGTATTTGTTAAAGACATAAATGCTTATATGATAGCAATATAGGTTAAGATGGCAGCAGTATGATAACAATAAATTATGAAAAGAGAAAACATGTAGCTAATGAAGAAGATGAGGAGGATGAGAAAATGAAGAAAGAAGAGTGAGTGTGAGTTTAAAATTATTAATTTATTTTTCTTCTATTAGAATTGAATTACTTATACTATTTCATAATAATTTATAATAACTACCTTTTTATGTTATGATGAACTGTCTTTTCAATGATTAGAGGTCAATCCAGCGAGGATAAGATATAAACATTTCCTCATGTAAGAAAAAAGTAATTTTTCTCCAAAGAGAATCACACTCTAAAAATGAACAACCTCACGGTCGCGTACCTTTTAGAATTAAATTTTATTGTCAGACTTCAATTCACCCTGAGACTTCCTCCATTCATTTAGTAATTGATGGCAGATTTGATAAAGACAAAAAAAATTTGCAAACAATCATATGATAGTTTCTGGCATTTTCCCTTTTTCCCTTTTATTAATTAATATATTTAATGAAGTATGCCCAAAAATATTTAAGTTGGTTATTTTCTTTACTTTTGGGTTTTGGGCTTCAATTCCTTATGTTTCTATATGTTGAAAATGAAGTCCCCCAAAATCCTATCAATTCTATTTTTTCTCTATCCCTCTCTCTTCTCATTTATGGTTGCATATGTTTTCTTCAAAGAAAAGTGGACTTTGTCTCTTTCAACCTTGTCTCGTAGGGTTAGGTGACAACCGAGATCTAAGATATCCTATGTCATATGTTTCCTCTTTGACCTCCTATTTATAAGATGATCCAGGCATAATGCTATAAGAAATGCACAACTTGACCTCATACAACAACATTTGATAAATACTTATCATAAAATGAGCGTATTCTTCAATCATAAATAATGTGTGTTTATATAAATATAAATAGACATGAAAGACAACTTCATATGAAGTTGTTGGTCGGCTTCGATTTGCCTAGTCTCGTCAAATTGTTTTGATTGCTCTGCAAAGTTGGCTTTGAGGTTGAGTACTTGGATGAGTTCAATCAATAGATGTAACATATAGATGATTTTTTTTAATCAACCCTAAGATCAAGAAACATTAGCTCAATGGCTTTGGTGAATTTGCTAGATGACTTCAATGCGATGATGATTAGTCGATCTAACAATCTCCAGGTGTGCTCATTAAGGTCAATGAGAATTTTTTAACTTAGGAGTTGTTTGGTTTCAGATTTAGAGTGTAAAAAACCAAATGCACTTTTGAGTATTTGGTATGGTGCAAAGTAAAATTGCAATGCATTTGAAGTGTATTTGAAATGTATTAGAATGATCATTTTTGGTTTATTTGGAATTGATTTGGAATTCAAATCATAAATGTAAAGTGTTTAGGCGTTGTCGCCATCGGACACGCCGCCGCTATTGTTC
Source organism: Cymbidium sinense (assembly GCA_021442155.1). Lineage (NCBI taxonomy): Eukaryota > Viridiplantae > Streptophyta > Magnoliopsida > Asparagales > Orchidaceae > Cymbidium > Cymbidium sinense. The sequence goes on from CM038220.1 coordinate 138,507,885, forward strand.
GGCGGCCACGCCGTAGTCGGTCGCGCCATTGCCGGTGCGCTTTAGTTAGCCGCCACCGCCGCCGTAGATACCCTTCTGAATCTCAAAATACTTTTCATTACATTTATTTTAAAAAAAAAAACTCATATATTTGTAAAATTTTCAACCAAATAACCTTAAAATAATCCAAATATACTATATTTCTTTTACATTAATTTTATCTTGTATTTCTTTTCAAGCAACCAAATAGCCTCTTAATCAAAGAGAAATTGGAAATATAAGATATGCTGGTAGTCAAGATGATAGAATAAATGATAATTTTAAACACATTAATAATGACTATAAATCTTCTCATATTAACATTTTGGTATGTAAATCCTTTTAGCATTTATTTTAAGTGTATTAATAAAATTGAATAAAACTTATAACATTGCTAGTATTTTAAAATATCGAGCATCAAGGGAAGCCTCCTTGTATTTTTAGTAGGAATGTGAAGAACAAAACAACATTAAAAGTAATCTGCAGCACATACGTTACCTCGGTAGTATGCCTTGCCTAACTTGCCCCACCGCGTCCGACTAATCTGATCATTGCTGGCCAATCAAAACGTGTCATGGCCCACGTAAGTCTTCTATTCGCCAGCGCTCACACGCGAGAGTTCCCCATCCACACGTATTCAATGAGCTGAGATTAATTTTAGTTGAAGGAGCATTGTATATCGATTAAACAGCTTTAAATTGGATTATTTTTTTTAAAGTAAGATGATATCACAATCTCATCTTTAAATCATTTACTCGTCGGCCTTTCTAACCCTGCAAGGCTCCTTAATTTACTTGGTAATTGAGGAGAGATAATTACTCCTCTTAAATTTTATAATTTCTATATGAGATATCAAATTAGTTATTTGTCCTTAAAGATTAAGACTTATTCTATCTCTAATTGGGGAGAATAAGAGGGACTAGAAAACCAAGGCAAAAATATATTAACTAGAATTTAAAATTAAGAAATTTTTTTAAATTGTATAAATTTTTTTCCTAAAGATATTTTTATATAACAAAAATTAATAATTTTATTATTATATTAAGAATATCCTTTTCTAATTAGAATCATGATTATAAGATAAATTATTTAGAGTTTTGCCTAAAAATGTTAAAATCAGATGATAATTAATTTTTTTTTGAGACCAGTTAAGCCATTTATGACAAATTCATGCACATTGCATGCTCGAGCGGGTTGTGGTGATGGGAGAGAATCCCCCAATCATCCTATCACATAATTCAACACAAAATTAATTCAATAATTTTTATTTTTATACATTTTGCATTGAGATATCTTGATTAATTTTTTTACTAGAAAATATATTATACTTTGATAGAAATCAATTGAAATTAAAATAAAGTTGTTTCTCAATAGAAATGTTAATCATTGATTGATGCTCTATAGCTTTTGGTGGTCAAAATTGATTTCATCTTCTCAGTCATCTAAGCTTATACTAAATTATCTATTCATCATCATTTGATTATTACTCTGATATCTTGTACTACATACTATTATTATAAGCATTCTAATATATTACAATAACATCATAAATTTTATTTTTTATACATACAAAAGATTGTGTATATGCATGTAGAAGAAGCATTATAATTTTTTATTATTAATAAGGAAGCATATTATCACTCTAAATAAAAGTTCTTGCCCAACAAATCATGCACCCTTAATTTTTTTATTAATAAAGATATTCATTTTGGTAATTTTGTTACCCTAAACAAAAGTTCTTGCCCAACAAAACGAAAAAAAACTTTTTCTTTATTGATTAACACTTATTTATTTTGGATGATAATTTATATAGTAATAATTTAAGTTTATTATTTTCATCACACATGTTTTTTGGTTATATATAATAATAATTTATTAAGCACTTAGAATTTAAAATTAGAATATTGACTGATAATAATGATGACATAACTTTAATTAAATATCATTAATATATTTTTTCCATTGAAATGAATAAAAGCAATTAATACCATACTCATCTTAAGATAATACTATATTTTAAAGAAAGATTTTACATACACACAATTCTTATGCATTTAGATATCTAACACCTAAATTTAGATATTTGTTTATCTAACACTTTCTATGCTCTTAAAATGTGTATTTCACTTTTAAGAAGTAGTGATGATAGTATTTTCCATGTGATATATTGAAGATTGTGTTTTATATGTAAAATTAAAGTTTAGGTGTTAGATATATAAATACATTAGAATGGGTGTCTTGTAGTCCCCCATTTTTGTAATTATATTTTTAAAATTTATTTTAATCTCAAGTGACTAATATTTTAAACTCAATAACTACCAAAAGAAAAGAAAACTACAGAGAACAATAGAAAATTATTCATAGCTCCTTATAAACAAAAGTAATTTAACATTGCTAGCATTGTGAGTCTAAATGAAAGGAGTTTGTTACACTATTAGCCATGATGGAGTAAGATTGAGCACCAAGTCCCACTATTAAATCTTTAAAAAGCAATTTGTTGTAATTACGAGAATTATATTTGAACTTATTCTTATTATAGTATATTTATATATTTGCATTAGTTTTAGATCAAAAATGTTTTGTTAAAACTTTTTATATTTTAGATTATATTTGTATTAAAAATTATATTAATATTTATATATTTATAATTGAAATTTCTTAATTTTAAAAAAAAAATTTAGTATACATATATCAATATTTATACTTTACATATACATATATATTCCTTAGGGGTTAATATTAATATTAATTAAATTTATAAATTTATTTATTAGAGACTTAATACCATGTCAAGCCTTAATCAATTAAATTTCTTTTATGATAATTAGATCTTAATAACTAAATTTTTGATATATATTTTTACTTTAGTATAAAATAAAATAAAATTACTATAAATTTTGCATAAAAATATGAGTTATAACTAAATCTTTAAAAGTTAAATTATAAACTATAGTGAATTTAATATTATTTTTAAATCTAGTAACTGAAAGTAGACTTTTTTACAAAATTTAATAGCTAAATGGGCCACCCTAAAAGTGATGCTAGTTTTGCTCTTAAATTTTAGATTGAAATACATTTCTAAATCATTTATATATATATATATATATATATATATATATGCTTAATTAATATTAAAATGTGATTAGAATTCTCATTTAAAATGAATTAGGCTCTGTGCAAGGTAGCTTCATGATGCTAGACTGATGGGAATTGTGAGTTAAAACTACTAATATATTACCTAGTGATTAGATGAATAGTGCCATGATGTCATAGCATAGACTTGGACCATAATATAGAGTAAGGCACATAGGTGTTGCAATGCAAAAACTATAACGTTAGAAGTAGCTCAAAGAAACCTAAAATAGCCAAAAGAATAGTAAAGATAATACCTACTTTGTATTTGCTACGTCACTACATTTCTTTCAAATTTCATTTCAAAGATAGTAACTTCAACATTGTTGTTGCATAATTAGAGAACTTATGGCACTAGAAAGACACCATGGTGCTAATGTCTCAAAGATTTTTAGCTTGAAGATTGCAAGAAGAGCACTTAGGAGCTAGTGGATTAGCATTGTAGCACCAAATCGTCTCAATTTAGCAATAAAACAATAAGAAGAGTGCTTAAGTGTTGAAGTATCGGTGAGGCACAAGAACGAAAGAAAGATCTGGTATTATGGCTTGATAGATCAATTTCAAGCAGTTTCAATAGTTGGTTCGAAAAGTTGTTATTGTCGTTTAACGGAGTTAATAAAGAGAATGTGAGAGATACTTAACTATAAATAAGGGATCATTTGCAAATGAAAAGAGTTTTACAAGTGTGTGAGTGACATATTTTTTTATTGAGTATCTGGTCACTTGGAGAGTGAGACTCTAAATGAAATGTGCTAGGTGTTGTTCCATGTATTATTTGTAATTTTCATGTTGAAGATAAAGAAGGAGAAAATCTAGTAGAAGGTGATTTAGAGCGGAGGCAAAGACTAGGATTAAGAACTTAAAGTACTTGAATCTCTCTTTCTTACATTTTGATTATCTCAAATATTCTCTAATATTTATGACATGCTAATATTCTCTTCTTTATGTATAATGAATAACTAAATTATTAGTATTCTAGATTTGCAATTATCTTGTATTATTTTAAGTGATATTATGATGTGAGTTTTAAGAAAATTATGTGTTTCAATGTTATTGTCATTCCACCTTTCTCGAATTTTATTTACTTATGATCTAATCAATTACAATATTAAAACATTGATCGATATAAAGATATGGAAGAATCCTAATTGTTGCGTTAGAAAACCGATTCTTTGTTGAGTGAAAGTTTACTATAGCTTTGTTGTGAAATCCATACGCGTATTTAAAGATTGAACAAGAAAACTCCAAATTTTACGTGAAAACCTCGAAAGAGGGAGAAAACCACACTATAAAATCTTCCACTATGTATGTTTTGAGTACAAAATCTTCCGATAGAGATTACAGATTGCATGAGAAGGGAACAACTATGTAGTCACGTTCGGTGATAACATTGTTAGTGGTAGCGAATAGTGAGCGGCGAGGCATGTGATGAAGGTCATCATGATGGACCGAGATTGGATGGTGAGAATCGATGGCGGCGGCAGGCGGTGGTTGGCAACGTCAGTGGTGGCGAGATTATATGGAGAATCTTGCTTTAGCTCTCTCCTCTCTTGCTTGGCCTCCCTCATGAGGAATGAGAAATTTATTTATAGATTATAGGAGTGGCATCTCATACATGCAATGAACCACTCCTCTCCATCGACTCTGATGATTCTCTTGATCATATGATATATTTTGTGTATTTGAATGGTCAAATGAAGTAATTTTGAGATCTTGGGCTCGTTAGATCCGGCTCATTCGAGGCCTTCGATTTGACTATAATATTTGAGAGTTATTTAGAGATTTAAGCGGCATCCCGAGTTTCAGGATATTTTAAGTCTTGATCTGAGTTTCAACGGATCAACTAGCATCAGATTTGTCTTGACTAGTAGTATTTTAAGTGTCATATCACTAATATAATAATTAGAAAGAGCAGAAAAAAATTTTAAAATATATATAGACATGATATTTAGAGATTTGCAATCATATAAAAGAAGAATATAATGTAATCATTTATTTTAATTTATATATATATATAAATATAACTAATTTATTATAGTGATTAAGTCTTTTAGATCTAGGCATAAAGAAAAGATAAAAATGCTCTTAACTCACAATTACAAAATTTAAACTTACAATTATATTTTTCTTAAAGTCTTCAAGATATTTTAAATTCAGAGTGCATTTCTAAAAAAAATAAAAAATAAAAATTCAAAGAAAAATAATTTTTAGTAGTTTAAATTTTTTATTTTTTGACTTGTTAGATAAAACTAAGTTAATATAAAATTAATAATGAACTTTTAAAATTAATAAAAATATTATAAAAATAATATTTAACTCATCATTATATTATTTGAACTATATATACACTTTCAAATCTATGTAAGATAAGCCTTAATATTATATGGCAACCTAATTTTGAAATGAAAGAAAATAGATATTTCATTTAAAAAATAAGAACAATCACTAAAAAAACAGATCTTATAAATAAAAAAGATCTATTGTGTGGAACATTCATAATAAAATATAATTGTCAATTTCTTTCTTTAAAAACATTAAATCAATGTGTCATAAGTTTAATCTAATCAGAATAATTTTTGCAGTCATTAAATTTATTTTGAGATGAATATGATATATAATTAATCAATTAAAATAATCATATTTATTTTAAAATAAAAGTACGAAATAAATTATGATCAATTGTGAATATTTTTTATTGATGATCTCAACGCTGTAACATGCAATTGGCGTAGTAGATGACCTCATACACGTC